>JAODYC010000095.1:0-28651 GCA_026262405.1 Curvularia hawaiiensis
CATCATCATCATCATCACCGCTGTCGTCGTCACTGTCCGCGCTGTGGGGGCATGGGCTGCCCGTCCGCTGGCTGGCCTGCGACTCAGTACCGCGTCTGGGCCCTGCCGCCGACGCCTCTCTGCTGCCCAACACCAAAAGCATGCTGGACCACATCGCCTCTTCTTGGGCGGCCACGGCGTGCCATTGTGTCGACTGCCGGCTCCATGAAACCTATGTACCATGTGTGCGTCACTGCGGCTGAGATTGGGTACCCACCCCGTCCTCATTACGTGTGTGCCGTGTGCCCTCTCGAGACCACAGAATAAAAACACAAAAACCGTCGAATCCCCACATGCGAGGCCTGTTCTGTTCATAAATGCGGCACAGCCACTTCGTGTTCTAGTAGTCCCGCGCTGCCGATTGGCACTGAGCAATAAAAGCCAAGATTGCGACTTGCCAGGAGACAGAAACAGAAAATGAAACAAAAAACAACACGCGTGACATGGCCAGAGTCAAATCTTACAGCACACTCCTCCTATGCTGACTGGTCGAAGAAATTATTCGCGTCGTTATTGTTCTTATCGTCGTAGTAACCACCATTGGGCATCAACCAATTGCTTCTCTCTCATCTTACTCGCGCACCTCATACCCGCCGAGCACATGCCCGCTATCCCACTTGGCTGGCTTCTCGAAAATGCTCCTGACCATCTCGCCGCCCCTCGTCGCCAGCACCGAAAGAAGCGTGTCGCTCAACTGTGCACACATTGGTTAGCAACCTCGGCTCGTCGGCATCTGCCAAAACAACATCAACTTACTCCATGCGTGCTCTCACAGCATCCTTGCAGCCAGACGCCAGCATCGCTGCTGACGCTCTTGTCGCTGAAGTTGACCCTATAGTCTCTTTGCACCTGCCACTTTGCGCCCTCGAGCTCGCCTCCAGGCATGAGGTGTCTCGCATCCTTGAGTAGCGTCTCATGCAAGTCTCGTAGGTAACCCGTAGCAACAAACACGGCATCCACGTCCAGCGTCTCTTGCTGTTCCTGGCCTCCAGGCTGCTCCGAAAAATACAGCGGACTCGAGTCTTGCACCTGCAGACGAACCCCGCCCTTGCACACGGGCGAGTCTGTTACGTCCACGACGCGGCGGTACGGCAGGATGCGGTGCGGCCAGTGGGCCTCCTCGGCAGGCGAGTTGCCATAGCGGATACGCTGCATGTACAGCGTCTCGTAGATGTGTTCGAGTAGTGGGAGCCGCACGACGCCATAGTTTGTGCCCTTGTCTTCGACTAGTGTTGTAGCCCGGAGCTTGGGCGCGCGATTGTATGTGCAATCGGTCCGGGATGGGTTGAAGATCTCGTTCACGCTTTGTGCCTGTCAGCTTCCGTTCTCTCCGCGCAAACACTCACACAAACGCTTGTCCAACTTACAAAGGTGAATCGTCGCTGGGTCGAAGAGCCCCTCCCTTGATCAGCAGCCGTGTGCGTGAGTTGGGGTAGTTTGCATGTAAAAAGTCAAAGATCTCAGCTGCGCTCTGGCCGTTGCCAATAACAGCAATCTTGTAGGGTGCGTCGTGGTCCTTGAGAAGCTGCTTGGACATGTACGAGAATTTTGACGAGTGAATTACCCTGGGGTGGTTGGTAGGGAAGGGCGCAGGGATGTTGGGCCTGCCTCCCGCCGCAATCACCACATGCTTTGCCCGCCGCGACTCGGTGCGGCCAGTCAGGTGGTTGAGCGAGGTGACGTTGAAGCTGGTGATGGCGCCGCTGGCTGACTTCTCGGGCATGACCTTGACAACCTCCTGGCTGTATGCGACAACCTCTTCAAACCAGCTGGCGCACCATTTCATGTAGTCCTCGTACTCGACACGCGCAGGCAGAAACGTGTTGAGGTTGGCAAACTCAATCAGGCGGTCCTTCTGGTGCAGGTAGTTGATAAAAGTAAACTCGCTGCGCGGGTTCCGCATAGTCGCCATGTCCTTCATAAATGTGATTTGCATCTTTGCGCCTGGGAGCAGCATGCCCGCGTGCCACGCAAACTGCGGCTGCTTCTCCAGAAAAGCCACCTTGGGTGGTCTACCCTGGAGGCCCTGCACATCGGCCAGCGAGGCGTCGGTTCCGTCCAGCGCATCATGCAAAGCCACGCCAATGGCCAGGGACGCCGGACCAAACCCGACACATATCAGATCGTGCAGCTCGTCTTGGGGCGTGTACCGGAGGTGCGATCGGTTCTCCAGCGCGGGGAACTGGCTTTCGTCGAGGTTGTCGGTCAGGAAGCCATCAAAGGCCTTCTGAACCGCTGGAGCCGCACCATCCGGCGAGCTCGCTGATGTGTCAATGTGAGGACTCATTGCTAGGAAGAGTGGTGTGTATGTAGTGCTGCTGGCAGTTAGTTTGGGTTGCCCATGCTGCGGAATCCTGGCTCACGACACCAAGCTCGCTATGCGACGGAGTACGTACCTTGATAGTCGTCACGGTCGATTTGATGCTGGTTGACGTTTGTGTGTGTGTATGTATGAGGGAAGAAGAGGCAATCACCCCGCCAGCTCAAACCAGACCCAAAGCACGATATGCACTATCCCAAGCTGTCAGCGAATTTATCATATCAGATGGATTGAACCATGACGTCTACACTCGATGCGGACAGACTGCTGCAAGTGAGGCTGTAACAGACAACTTACACACTGGTATTCTAGAAAGTCCAAACGAAACTACACACGCTCCCTCAAGTTGAAGTCGATCAGTCAAACACAGCTGTCGTTGCTCGTGATATGGGCGAAGAAAGCGACGGCGGCCATGCTTTCTGTACTTTTACCGCGCGCAGGGTCCGTCCGTAGTCTTGCTATCCATGCTCGTGTCCAAGGACCCCCTTGTCGGCCCCTCGTCAGATAATGATCCGATATTTGTTCGTTTAACCAGAGGCCAGAGAAAAAAAACTAGTTTGTAGAGGGGAAAAGGGATTCCTTGCGGGCCGTTCCAAGCAATGGTGTCACACATGCTGGCGACTCCCACCCCCACCCATGTCATTGATCTTCCGACGCACCATCTGATAAGATGACGGCCCCAACGCCCGCGCCAAAATGTACCCACGTCGCACCCTCTCCCAGCCGTCTCTCCCCGGGACACGCATGAAGAGCGCGAAAAAATTTTGCCTCGCCCCGCAGCGCTTGTCCCGTATTTACTAGAAGGCTTGCGTATTGGGCGTGGGGTGGGGAATGTGGGCTTGGCCTTGGCGGATAGGAATTATCAGATGGAAAATCATCAGTCCATCTGATTAGATGAAGAGATTTCTCCCCGCTCCCTGCGACTTCGGTCCGCCCTCGGCTTTCGGATGCGGCCTTGTCAGTGGCCAGTCGACATGATATACTTGCACCCTGACGGTTTCGATGCCTAGGAATTACGTGCATGCTTCGGAGCTATGGCTAGGCTTGGGTTAGTTTGCAGCGTACTGCTGATCTCCAAGATCCAATTGCCGTGTCGGGCTGACGGAAGTTATGACGGACGAGGCGCTCAGCCTTTGTGTATTCTACCCAATGCTTCGGCTACCTAGATGACGTGCATGATTATGGAGAATAAGAAAGATAAGAACAACAGAATTTCAGAAATTGCTTTACGGTGGTGGTACACCTGGTTACCGGAAATGCTCGCCGGGAAATGCTGCAGCAGTGTATGGACTCGGAACGACCATGTCCAATAGCGTACTGTGCGCCTTAGATCCACTTCAAGTCCGTACATAACAAGCCACTACACTACTAAGCAAGGGCTAAGACTCTCTGATAGAGGGTCTCGATCTCCCGAGCCCTGGCTATCACGAGAGAGCAGGGCCGATACATCATAGCCAAGAAGACTATCGATTATGTGCCCACACCAGCCTGTACTGGTAATCTCAAATATACATATGCATGAACAAACAGCAACACAAACGCCGAGGTTATGCTAAGACTATGAAAAGGAAACAATGACTAAACGAAAACAGAAAACGAAAGTCACATGTGTACAGTACAATTCGCACGGTTGTGCGTAAATGAGAACGGAATGCGGAGGTATAGGCACAAGATCCGAAGCCAGTCTTGGTGACGCCTACAAACGCTTAGTCCAGCTCTTGCGTTGCAACCATGCCTGCATAGATGCCTCCCATAGCCACAAGCTCGTCATGTCTACCCTGCTCCACGATGCGCCCTGTGTCGAAGACAAAGATTCGGTCTGCATGCTGTACGCTTGCCAGTCGATGGGCGATCATGATTGTCGTTCGACCCTTTGAAGCAGCAGCGATTGCTTTTCTTATGTCTCTTTCCGTGTTGGCGTCCAGCTGTGACGTTGCTTCGTCAAGGAGTAGGATCTCTGGATCGCGAAGCAGCGCTCGGGCGATAGCAAGACGCTGTCGTTGTCCGCCAGAGAGCTTTGAACCATGCGCACCAACCTCCGTATTGTAGCCTTCAGGCAGGCTCATGATAAAGTCATGGAGTTCACACTCTTTCGCAACCCGCTCAATGTCCTTGTCACTACTGGTGGTACCTGGGCGATCGCCAAGAGCAATATTGAACTTGATGGAGCCAGGAAAGAGATCTGGTTCTTGTTCCTACTAAGTGTTAGCCACTCTGCTACAAATGTAACAAAAACCAACCAAGTCAACTTACCACAAGCGCTAGGCGGGCCCGGTGGTCACGAACAGGCTCTCGGCGGATATCCTGTCCATCCAGGTATACTTGTCCAGAAGTCGGATCGAAGAATCTTTCTATCAGATGGATCGTACTCGACTTTCCAGCGCCTACGACAAATCAGCGACTACATTATGGTTGTCTGAAAAGTACTTACCTGAACGGCCAACAAACGCCACATTCTCGCCTGGGCGGATCTGAAAAGACACGTCGTCCAGCGCGGGCACCGTCGGTCGGCTTTCGTAGTGGAGGCTAACGTTACGGAACTCAAGCTCCCCTCGGACACCAAACGTACCGTAGGAAAGCGACGCCGTAGGGCCAGATAGCAGGCCACCCGCATCACCTGTAGCGGTTGTTGCCGAAGAAGTGCACTCTGTCATAATTGTAGGCTTCTCGTCGTGCAGTGAAAACACACTTTGCGCTGCAGCCTTAGCCCGTGTCACCTCGGGTGCCAGGCTGAAAAGCTGGCCCGCAGACTGTGCTGAGAAGAGTAAAGCTGGAAGTACAATGAAGAAGTCCCGTTGACTGTAGTTGCCGCTGCGTACTTGCTTGGAGCCCCTAAGCTGTGTCAGCACACCAATCACGTACTGTGTTTAGCCACGAGGCGATTGATACCAACAGAGAACATGAATACTTACCACCAGTATGCCAGAGAATAGACAAAATAAGTGATCGACAAAGAAAAGGCAAACAAGATGTTACCAAGTACACTAAACCGAAGGTGTTCTTCGTAAGGCTTGCGAATCGCCTCCCTGTACGCCTGGAAGAAATGCTCTTCCAGGCCAAAGACCGCAACAATTTGCATGGAAGACGTCGCTTCAGATGCTAGTGCTGCCGCGTCGTTGTAGGCCGTCTGATGGTGATCTTCCGCGATGGCCAAGATGCGAAGACGGAGAAAACCAGCGAGTAGCATAATGGGAACAGCTGCCAGGAGCACTATAGCAATCTTCCATGCCACAATGTGAGCCAGAATGACGCCGCCAATCACTGAAGTTGCAATGGAAAAGATGGTCCCAAGCAAAACTCCAGATAATCCACTGATGCTCCCGCTATCCGAGTTCAGTCGTGACAAGAGCGCGTGATGCGAATGCCCTGGTTTGGAGAACCATGCAATATCCTGTTGCAGAATGGTCCGGAAAGACAAATCTCGAACTCGCAAAGTGAGATTTTCAGAGACAATACCGAAGGCGGTCTTTCCAAACGCGTGTGAAGCAAGAGCAATCATGGCGAGGATAAAGAAGAGCAGACAGTAAAAGCAGATCTGGCGTGTCGTTTCGTCAGCTCCGCTAGTGTCGTTCAGGAGCTGCACGAGATTTCCGAAGATGAGTGCTTCTCCAATGATAATAGCCCCGCTAAACACCGAAGAAATAAGACCAATGACAATGGCTGGTGCCTCGCGTCGACTCAATGATAGCGACCTCCCAATCAACTTGGCAGCGCTCATTTTAGGTCGATCGTGCGTTTGGGTGGCATTTTCTGAGCCTTGTTCTTCGACATCGTTCACGATGCGCTCATCACCTTTGTGAGAGCATTGTGGAATAGAACGGATAGATGATGCCGCAGATGAAGTTCCCTTCTCAAACTGCTGTGCCCTGATAAGCTCAGCATACGTGCCATCGCGTTGTTGCACAAGAGATTCATGTCTTCCGTCTTGCTCGATGGCACCGTCTCGCATGACAATGATACGATCTGCATCTCTCACTGTCGCGAGTCGGTGCGCAATGATGATCGTAGTTCGACCGGTTGCAGCTGAGGAGCGCCTCAGGTTCTCGAGGACGATGGCTTCACTCGTGCCATCCATTGCGCTGGTGAACTCGTCTAACAGAAGTAGTGCTGGATTTCTCACTAGCGCACGAGCAAGAGTGATACGCTGCTTTTGGCCACCCGAGAGCTGTGACTGTGGACCCGTCCCAATCTTGGTGTGAATTCCATCAGGAAGACGGTCCAGAAAGTCACAGTATGCTTCAGTTGCAGCTGCCTTGCATCGGAGCAAAACTTCCTCATCATCGAGGTGTTGAAGCTCCTCCTGAGGAATACCGTGTTTGATGTTTTCGAGAATGGATCCAGTGAAAAGTACCGGGTTTTGCGTAACGAGGGCTATGTGTGAGCGCAAACTGTGTACATTGAAAGATTTGAGGTTTTCCTTTCCAAGGCTGATGTTGCCATACGTAGGGTCGTATAGCCGCAAAAGCAACGACGCAATGGTTGACTAGTTTCTAAGGTCAGCACATTCGTTAAGCACTCTTTCAACGTAGTCTGCTCACCTTTCCTGATCCTGACGGTCCAACTAAGCCCGTGACTTGCCCAGGCTTTATATGAAGATCAACGCTGTCCAAGATACGAACAGTAGGACGAGCAGGGTACACAAATGAAACTGCAGAGAACACCAATTCTCTTTCAAAGTGGAATCTCTGCGCTGGCCTTCCTTTGGCAGAATATACGTCAATCTCGGAGGTCGGCTGGTCCAGGACATCGAGTACTGCTGCTCCAGCTGCTGCTGCCATTGCAAATGTTTGTATGAAGGGTCCAAATGATCCGACAACAAAGGAGGCGTCTAGAATAAGAAAAACGACAGCATATATCGTACCTGCTTCCGCACTGCCATTTCTTAAATGATCACCGTACCAAAATGCAAGCGCATTCGTGGCGTACGCCACAAAGTACACAGAACCGAGCATGAGGGCACCAGCAAAACTCTTCTTTACCCCAATTCTCATTGCAGAGCGAAGATGATGCACATGCTCTTCGCTGAGTCGCTCAAAGAGACCAAAAGCCTGCACGATTTGAACTGCTCGAATCGCACTTTCTGCCACTGAAGAGGCTTTTTCAGTATATGCTGAAGCTTGCTTGGTAAGGTCGGAAACAGTCTTGGTGCCGAAGCAGACAACAAAAGCCATTGCAGGTATCACAGTCACAAACCTAGGATTGTCAGCGAAAATCTTTTGGACTGGGACAGAGCGTAATCACATTACTCCAGTAAGCTTTGCGTTGAGCATGAAGCCAACAGTGAATGCAGAGATGAAGTAGCTGATGGAAGCAATGAACAAGCCAACCTTCTCCGAAGTTCCTAGCTGTATGGTTTGCGTTTTCTCCGTGAGAATGCTAGACAAGTCTGGCGAAACAATGTCTGTTTGGTGTGATGGGTCAGGACTTTGCAATCATCATGGGTTTGGCAGCATAAACGTACCATAGTAGGCCATGTCCATGCCGAGGGCACGGTGAAGAAGTCTTTCTCTGGTTTTCCTACTGACACGCTCGCCAGTGATTGCCCAGCATACCGACCAGCCCCACGTGACCAAAAAGTAGCCGACTGCAACGGACATGAGGCGATATAGCAACTGTTTTAGTTCATGTGCATCTGGCGGGAAATTGTTGATGATGCGGCCCAGTATCACGCCTATTAGAGGCAATGGAAGGCCTGCAAGTATGGCAAATATGATGGCCAATGCCAAGATGGCCTTGGAGCTGGGGTCGTCCAGCTGCCTATAGAGGGTGAAGTAGGAGGTTCTGAATGGGTTCAATCCTAAGATTTGTCGAATGAAGCGTTGACGAAAGAGCGGCGCGCTCTCGAAAGCCTGGGGTTGGACCGTTGCCAAAGACGGCTCTACATGTCGCTCCCATTGCGTGCTGTGACGAACCGAACATGACTCGTCGATGTCGCTCTCTTCGGAGTCAAGAAGAGGCTGGCTTTCGGAGCTCGCGTCATCTGTATAGTCTGGCATTGTCAAGCGCGCGTTACTCTCGGCGTCGCCGCAGCATGCGATGGGCCGAGATGGAGGTTTGCAGACAGTCTAAATAGAGGTCATGTGACGGGGGAACGGAAAGGAGCGCAACGGCAGCACAACTACTGGCTTATGGTGAACGACGACGAACCATGGGAATAATGTTGATGGCTGGGATGCAATCGAGGTTTGAGAGCAAGGCTAGGCCATCCCGCAGCCCGTCTTGGCGCCCCATGTTCCTGTGACGTGCGTTCCGTGTCAACGCCAGACTTCTGACAAGCTGTGACAGTCAGGTACGCTTTGGAGGAAGCCAATAACACGAGGACCGAGAAACATGGGTATTGACATGGCTATGCAGTTACAAACTTGTGCGTCCCGCGTCCACGCCGTACCACAAGGAAGCTGGATGCGGGACGGACGGGACATGGACAGGCTGCATAGGGCTGGACGAAGTTGGCAGTCGATGATGCAACAACGCAGGGGTATGGGGTTCCATCTGATAACTTTGTCTGCTAGTAGCAGCATCTGATAATTCCGCCGGCGATGGTGGCCAGCTTTGGTTATGCAGCCTGGGCACGGGCTTCTCCCGACTAATCAAGGATAGCCCCGCGACAACTGACTTCGCTCTCCCCAGCACACGTAATGATGTACTGATGTAGACAGCTCTGAGAGGTCAGGCGATGATGGCCAGAGATCACAAGATACATGTCTATATTGAATCATCTGCCAGAGCCCTAGGGGATGCGACGCCGAAATGGCTACTACGTACTAGGCACGGACGAACGACTGACTAGAGAGGTTTAACCGAGCACATGCCGTTGCGTGGGATGTCCTTGCAGCTAGCGAAATGACACTGGCGCGCTGGTGGAGCTCATGAATCCCGATTTGTTCCTGGCCGAAGTCGCTTTTTTGCCTTGGCCGTCCGTCTGCATGTTCAAGGCAGGCATCCACGCGTTATCAGATCTTACCCGCTGCTTGTCGAATGACACGTCCACTCGCCCATCGACTAGCATGTATATGACGCTTCGGTTCTCCCACTATGGCAAACACGCCCATCATCACGGAGCAGCTCGCGGTCAAAGGTTCGTGTTGACTAGCTGTGCTTTCAGGCCCTGTTCTTCGTCTCCCAGGACACCGCGCTGTCTCATGCAAGGTCCAGTTGGCGGGCCTGTCCTTTTGACGTTCTCTTGCGCCTTGCTTACTTTCACGAGAGGAGCTCCCACTCCGCAACTAAACCTTAGGCCACAACTCAGGCATACCTCCAGCACAAGGTACCAAAAACCCGTCATCACGTGCATCAGCCCTGTGCATACCTCGTGGTGTGCAGGTACTTGAACTCTGTCGACCAATCAACGTGCTCCAATTTCTCATCACTACGAGTTGCTACAGCAATCCTCTCCTACAATCATTCGAGACGGCAGCTACAGGCGTACTTTCTCTACTTCTCATTCAAACCAGTTTCTTGTGGGTGTTGGAGCAGCAATACTTTCAGATTTTCGGCAACCCCACCCTTCTGCCATAATAATGCCAGCCGCCAAAACCCCCTACGATATGGCTTACAAGAATGGTGTAAGCCCGTCTTTGTCGATAATTAACGAGCAGCCTTCTTTCTTGGAAGGTCCCAGTCTCCTTCAAGAGCTAGTCCCACGACGACATCACGATGCAACAGCCATCGATTTCCTGGAACATGGATCGAAAAGGCGGAAGTTCTCTTACAAGACACTTCACTCTCTGAGTGATGCCTTTGCAGGTAGAATTACAGAAATCCTGGCCAAGCTCGAAAGTGCTTCGTCCATTGTTCCGGTTCTTCTGCCACAGTCCCCAGAGCTTTATGTGGTTCTCCTAGCCATTTTGAAGGCTGGCAAGGCATTTTGTCCTCTCAACCTCGACACACCACCAGAACGACTAAGATTTATCCTCGACGACATATCAGCCGACCTACTAATCACATCTTCGTCTAATGACGATCACGTTCAAACAGCCACCGATATTCATGTTGTGTTGATCGATCGCGAACTCTCTCGTTGCAAGGACAGCGTTTGCGATGACTTACCGCAACCAAACACTAACGATCTCGCATACGTGCTTTACACATCGGGATCTACTGGGCTGCCCAAAGCAGTGAGCGTGTCCCACCGTGCCGTTACCCAAAGCTTGCTCGCCCACAACCGTCATATCCCAGAATTTTCTCGCTTCCTCCAATTTGCTGCTCCCGTAAGTGCCTGGTGCGGGAACATGGCTCAGCTTGCTAACATAACAAAGACCTTTGACGTTGCTATCTTTGAAATATTCTTTCCTTGGTTTCGAGGCAGAACTCTGGTTGGCTGCTCACGTGCACAGATGCTCGACGACCTTCCAGGGACAATAGTCAATCTCGATGTAGATGCAGCCGAACTCACACCAACGGTCGTGGCTAATCTTCTCCCACGTCGGTCCGGCGTACCCTGTTTGAGATTGCTGCTCACGATTGGAGAGATGCTTACTCGACCCGTTGTCGACGAGTATGGTGGAGACACGTCTAAGCCGAGCTTGTTATGGGCCATGTATGGGCCGACCGAAGCTGCAATTCACTGCACAATATGGCCGCAATTTCCATCGTCCTATTCAACTAGCACGATAGGACTCCCACTAGACACTGTCTCTGCTTTCATCATTGCGCCTTCTACACAGAGTCTCACTTCACCCCCCGTTAAGATACTCCCCATAGGAGAGATTGGCGAGCTTGCGATAGGAGGCCCACAAATCGCCGATGAATATCTCAATCGACCGGATCTCACTCGCTCGTCTTTCATCGAGCATCCGGCTTATGGCCGTCTCTACAGAACCGGAGACCGAGCAAGGATCAACGAACAAGGAACACTAGAATGCCTGGGCCGTGTGGTGACTGGTCAAGTGAAGCTGAGAGGTCAGCGCATCGAATTAGGTGAAATTGAACAAGCCATCATGAAGACAAAATGTCGCGCAGCCACCGCGATGGTTATACAGGACAATCTAGTCGCCTTTTGTAGTGTTGAAGATGGCATATCGCATGCAGACGTGTTCGCGACCTGTAAGCGCTGGTTACCTGCGTCTATGGTACCGTCGGACGTATATCTCGTCAATGTAATGCCACAACTACCATCCGGCAAAGTCGACAGGAAATCACTCGAGACGATGTATTTGCGTTCGCGTTCGGACGCGGTAACATCAACTCCCGATGTTAGTTCGGAAGACCCTGTCAGACACTCAGTTTGGAACATCGTCAGTCAACACATCCCGCAGAATATCGAACTACACACCAGTCTTGCATCTGTTGGGATTGACTCCCTCAAAGCCATCCGTATTGCGTCTGCGCTGCGAAGAGAGGGATACTCGCTAGGAGCAATTGAAGTGCTATCGACTGCGACCCTTGCAGATCTCATTAAAGCCTGTAGGGAACGTAAAATGGTTGATGGAGACATCTCGGGGGAATCTTCGACCGACACAGAAAGGTCTCCAATTAATGGATGGAATGATGGCGTCATTTACACGATGCCATGCACTCCGTTACAAGAAGCCATGCTAGCAGAAACAAGAGCAAGGCCCACGGCTTACTGCAACTGGATCGAGGTCGAGCTCTCAGTTGTTCATACATACGAACAAATTCGGGACGCTCTTCTACTTCTTGCCCAGGAGACGGAAGTGTTGCGAACTGGCTTCCGCACTGAGTCTCAGCACACAACAGTCTTCTCCCAAATCGTCTGGAAGGAGTTACTGCCATCTCAAATCCACAGGGTATCCAAATTCTCCAAGGAATACTCACTTCAATCTGACGACGACTTTCTACGACCTTTCAACGTTCAAATCTCGACCCAATTCCAAAGGCCGAGACTCCTCTTCCAAATCCATCATGCGCTGTATGATGGCTGGTCTTTTGACTTGTTACTTCATGATCTGGATAAATGTCTGCGTGGGGAGCAATTGTTGACGAGGCCATCGTTTCGGGAAGTTGTGCGGTACTTCACTAATGAGCGAAGACTGAGCACTGATCAAGACCTAAGAAGCTACTGGAATACTCTTCTTAGTGATCATATTCCGACGAGTCTTCCAAACTATCACGGAAAAGTACTTCACGATTCAGCCGCATATCGAATATCTGGGAAGTCCACTGTCAATCCACACAAACTTTCTGGTTGTGCTCGTCAATTAGCCGTCAATCCACAAGTCTACTTCCAGGCAGCCACAGCATACATTCTAGGTCTATACAGCGGCACCAGTGATGTAGCTCTAGGCAACGTCACTTCTGGGCGTACAATACCTGTAGCTGGAGTGGAAGATGTTATCGGCCCTTGCATCGCTTCCCTCCCGTTTCGCATCGACTTTGCAGATACTTCATGTGTTCGGGATATCTTGCAGAAGACTCAATCGATAAATAGAGACAGTCTACGATATAGCGAGCTACCACTTCGCGAGATAGCAAGGGCGGTCAATGTGAAGCCTGGAATGCGGTTGTTCGAAACTTTGTTCGTCTGGCAACAATCTATCATATCCGATGAAAACGCGTCACTCGAGGCAAGAATCGTTGACAGCGCAGATGAACTGGAATTTCGAATAACACTAGAGTTCGAACCGGTTGGGGATCACATCCTGTTCCGCGGCACCTTCGACGCCTCAACTGTATCCGAGCGTCAGGTTGAATATCTATTCCGACAGATTGACGAGGTCGTAGAGCTCTTCCTTGCGGATGTCGAGTATGGCATAACTGAGATCAATCAAAGTTTCACGACGCCGTCATTGTCTATCGCCAATCCAATGCCTCTAGAGCAACGTTTCCATCATGGCCCTGCTTATGCTGTAGAGGAATGGGCGTTGAGAGATCCACACAGAACAGCCATCATATTTGGTCACAACGTTAGAGGTACAATGGAGGTCAAGGACCAGCTGACATATGGTTTGCTGAATTCGCGTGCTAACCAGCTTGCTCGTGTGCTGGCAGAGCACGGTATCGGCAACGACCAGCTGGTATGCATCATGATGGAGAAGTCACTGGACATGTATACCTCTATTCTTGCTGTGCTCAAGCTCGGCTGTGGTTACCTGCCGCTCATCCCTGATACCCCAATGGACAGGGTCAAGACAATTCTAAGCGATGCTCAAGTTGCGGTGTGCGTCTCAGAATCATCGTTGTCCTCCAACTTACGCTCGCATCTCTCAGTTGACGTTATCGACTTTGACTGCACCGCGCTCTCCGATTATTCTAGTCAAAACCTCGATATATCGTACAATGGTGAGCATCTCGCTTATGCAATCTTTACTTCTGGAAGCACAGGAACTCCGAAAGGTGTCCTTGTGACACAGGATAACCTCATGAGTAATCTGCAGTATCTGTCAACCGTCTATCCTTTTTCTGCAAAATCTCGTTTGTTGCAAGCGTGTTCACAAGCATTCGACGTCAGTGTTTTTGAGATATTCTTCTCTTGGTACGTCGGCATGTGTTTATGCTCCGCGACAAAGGAAAACCTCTTTCGCGACTTCGAAGCTGCCATCAACCGCCTGGAAGTCACACATCTCAGCCTGACGCCAACAGTTGCTGCACTAGTTGACCCAGAGAATGTGCCAAAAGTTGAATTCTTGGTTACCGCTGGAGAGGCATTGACTGAACATGTGCGTAGAAAATGGGCGGGTCGAGGGTTGTATCAGGGCTATGGGCCTTCTGAGACCACAAACATTTGCACTGTTCGACCAGCAGTCACCTCTGATGATCTGATCAACAATATCGGCCAGCCTTTTAGCAACACCTCTGCGTTCGTGTTCGATCCACACAGTCAAGACATCCTTCCTCGAGGTGCTGTTGGAGAGCTCTGCTTTGGTGGATCACAGGTCTTCCGCGGCTATCTTAATCGACCAGAACTCAATGCCCAGAAGATCATCCGTCACCCTACTTATGGCAGGATATACCGATCTGGAGACATGGGAATACTCCTCCCTGATGACAGTATTCTCTCTGCAGGTCGCACGGACGATCAAGTGAAAATCCGTGGCCAACGGGTTGAGCTGGGGGAAACAACATCTGTTGTATTGGACCACCAGGCAGTCCGAGATTGTGTCACTCTCGCGCTGGACCAGAACAAAAACACGAAAACGCTTGTCAGTTTCTGGGTGCCCAGTACAAGCTCACCAGTCGACTTTAAAATTCTGGAGCCTTCTCAGTTCGCATCCACGATTGCAGAACTGTTTGATCTGTTGTCCCGCCGTTTGCCGTCATACATGGTTCCTTCTCATCTCGTGCCAATCTCATGTCTTCCAATGACCCCGCAGGCGAAGATTGACAAACGGCTTCTGCAGCGATGTTTTTGTAGTTCTGAAGAAGCTACATTGAATGGTTCTACAATCTCTAACGGCATCAAAGAGACTGGCGAGGGTGATTTGTTAACGCAATGGGAGAGGAATGTCGCCACGATCTTGATCCGAACACTCGACCTGTCTCCTGATGTTCCCAAGCGAACCTCCTCTTTCTTCAATCTTGGGTTAGACTCTGTGTCGGCCATACGCTTTTGCAGTGAGCTTAGAAAGGCCGAGCTTGGCGACTTTTCTGTTTCCGAAGTGCTGAAGAACCCGTCCATTGCGGGTCTGGCGTCTTTGAAGGAGTCGCAACCACTGACAAAAACATTAGACGAATCGCGATCGATTGATCCGTCTAGTGTGTTCACGAAGGACCAAATTCACTACATTCGTTCACGTGTCCAGAAAAATGGTCTCAGCGTGGTCAAGGTCCTTCCTTGTACCCCCCTCCAAGAAGCAATGATATCAAGCGGGCTCTCTTCTTCGGAACAAGCATACTGCAACATTATGGTTTTCGATGTCAGAGGAGATGGCCGCCAGCTCCAAACATGCTGGGAAGCCATGGTTCGGAGACATGATATCTTCCGAACATCCTTTGTTGCAACAGAAGACCAATCCTACGCATTTGCACAGGTCATCGTGGATGACCATGACGTGGTTTGGCATCAACACAGTATGGAGAGTACTCTCCAATCTCACATTAGCAAAACCATCTCGGGTCTCATGGAAGCCAACAAACCCCCTGTGTATTTCGGATTGGTCCAAGAAGGCAACTCATTGAAACTACTCTTCTGCTGTCATCATGCGCTCTATGATGGTACCGCCATCTCGACACTCCTTGCAGAAATCCAGGATTTATACCATGGCCGCCAGCTACCACCACCGATCCCATACGAGATCTATCTGAAGCACATGCTAGACCAAGACTCACCAGAGACTGACAAGTACTGGTCCGCAATTTTGGAGGGGTTTGAGCCTACATCATTTCCTGCGCTTACGGCCAAGAGGGTGCACACTCACGGGGGCTTCGCGAATTCATCAAGACACCTAAGCGCGTCACTCGAGACCGTTCAAAAGGCATCCAGAGATCTTTCAGTGTCACTGCTATCAATGGTGCAAGCCGCTTGGGTCAAGTTGCTCCACTTTTACACTCGTGAAAGTGATGTCTGCTTTGGCAATGTCGTTAGTGGTCGCAGCTTTCCTGGAGACGACCTCGACCGTCTGGTTGCGCCTTGCTTCAACACCCTGCCGGTTCGTGCCAAATTCGACTTTCACAAAAGTAATCGCGCCTTGGTAAACCTGATGCATAGCCGAAGCATCGAGTCACACTCACATCAGCTGACCCCACTCCGCCGAATACAAAAGACTACGCTCAAGGAAGGGGGCCGTCTTTTCGATACACTTTTGATCCTTCAGCAGCCCAGTTCGCCCTTGGATAGTTCCATCTGGAAGCTTGAACAGGACTCAGGCGATATGGACATACCCATAGTTTGCGAAATTGTCCAGGATCAGATCGAGAACACTTTGAGACTAACATTACATTATCACACCTCGCTCTTGTCTGAGTCAGAAGCTTCTATCGTGCTGGACACTTACAACGCTTCTTTGTCTTCTCTCCTGACGTCCCCCGACGTACCATCTATTGACACAGACGCGTTTCCAATCGATCTTCGCGCGACTTCTAACATGGACTCCAAGCGCCTTGACAGCAATTCTAGATTATTGCACTCCGGATTTGAGCGAATGGCGTCGCTGCATCCAACCCGCATTGCACTAGACTTCTGGCATGGTCCGGGAAAAAAGACAACGTGCTCTTTCGAACAACTCAATCAAGAAGCGAACAAGATCGCGCATGCACTCATCGAAGTTGGCGCTGGTCCCGAGGAAGTCGTACCCATTCATATAACTAAGAGCCCTTCATACTACGCGAGTATACTAGGAGTTCTCAAAGCTGGGGCTGCATTTGCGCCTGTTCATCCAGACCTGCCTGAAGCGCGGAGGCAGTTCATGTTCGCAGAGTTGAAACCAAAAGTGGTGCTATGTGACAACAGGACATCGATCTCGAAAAGTCTTACTGGAGCGACTATCCTCAATGTTCAGTCTCTTTCAGACTACAGTGATTTCAATCCTGTTGTTGGGTTAAGAGAAACCAATTTGGCTTATTGCTTGTTCACGTCTGGCTCTACAGGTACTCCAAAAGCAGTCAGTATGGAACACAATGCTCCGATTCAGACTATAGAGAGCTCCAGAACCCTCGTTCCCTGGAATCCTTGCTCTAGACTTCTACAGTATGCAGAAATCACCTTCGACATGTGTTACTACGACTGCTTTCTTGCCTGGACATTTGGCTTCACCTTGTGTGCTGCTGAGCAGGGTGAATTACTGAACGACCTCCCTGGGGCCATCAACGCTCTGGATGCCGATCTGCTCGATCTCACGCCCTCTATAGCAGAGTCTCTGAAGAGAGCCGATGTCCCAAAAGTCAAATGGCTCTACTGCATAGGTGAAGCCATGTTGCCAGCTGTCGTGAAGGAATGGCAGGGCGCGTGCGTCAATTCATATGGACCAACTGAAGCCGCGTTTTGCACGACAATGGCTCCTATCTCTAGAGATAGGAACACTTCAGTCATCGGAAAACCGTTCCCCACTACCTCATTCGCTATTTTCTCCGAACATTGTAAAACTCCACTACCAATCTTGGGCATTGGAGAGCTCTATATCGGAGGAACCCAGCTTGCGCGAGGATACTGGGGCAAACCCAACCTCACAAAAGAGCGTTTTGTGACGCGTTGCGACCAAAGATTCTACAAGAGTGGGGATATGGTACGCATGTTAAGCGACCGTAATTTCGAATTTGTAGGACGCATGGATGACCAAGTAAAGATCCGCGGACTTCGAGTGGAGCTGGGCGAGATCAACAGTGTTCTCGCAGATCTCCACCCTGGTCTAGCTGCTGTCACTACCCAGATCTTACGGAAAGATCAAGCAGCAAAAGAGCAACTAGTGTCATTCTTAGTGATGCGCCGACCGATCAAAGAGGGCGAGATCCCTGAGCTTCAACGAAGCCTCAAAAGGCTAGCCGGCACCCGCCTACCTTCGTACATGGTTCCTCAGTTCTTCCTGGTTGTGGATGAGATACCAAAGTCCATGGCTGGTAAGATCGACAAGAAAGCTCTGAATACCATTTTTCAACAACACTCAGATGCTCACACGTTAACCAATGGCGTCTCACACGCTGCAGAGCATCACTGGTCTAAAACCGAACGCGATGTTCGAAAAGTGCTGGCACAGATATCAAAGACTCCAGCGGACAACATCTCACCGACGACATCGATTTACCAACTCGGCCTTGACAGCATCAGTGCAGTTCAGATTGCTTCTATTCTTCGTGATCAAGGATATAAAATCAAAGCAACAGACGTCTTGAAGTACACTACCTGTAGTGATCTTGCTGAACGTCTCAGCCAAACACCATCTTCAGAGACATCTTCAATCTCGCAGCTCGATTGCCACGCCTTTGAGAACAAGCACAGACCACAGATTTTGGAATACCACAAGCTTCGAGACCAAGATGTTGTTGCTATCCGCCCGTGTACTTCCCTTCAAAATGGGATGATATCGCAATTCCTTGCCAATGATGGAGCTGTTTACATGAACTACCTCAGGCTGCAACTAGAGCCAAACACAGATATGGAGAAGCTGAAAGCAGCATGGACCTCAGTTAGGAAGTATCAACCAATGCTACGAACTGGATTCGCTCATGTCAAAGATGCGCTTACTTCTTTCGCCATGATTGAATACACCCAGAATTCGGCGACCTTACCGTGGAGTGTCACACAAGAGCAAGATGAGCCTTCAGCTGACGCATGGCTTGCGCAAATACGACATCAGAGACTCAAAGAGCTACACGTGCCGCCCTGGGCTTTGCGACTCATCCAAAGAAATGGCCAACCATTTTTGGATCTGGCTATTTTCCATGCACTTTTCGATGCGCAGAGTCTGCGTCAAATTTTCGACGACGTTGTGGCCTCTTACAAGGACATAGACGTGCCTCCAGCTATTGCTTTAGATGCAGTCGTAAGCCACATCATCCAATCCAGCAAGCAAGACAACATGAGCAGAGATACGTTCTGGATCGAGCTCGGCAAAACTGCGAACCCATCTCGTTTTCCTAACCTTGCGCCTTTGAAGCACGATCCAGAATATGCTTTAGTATGTACTAGACAATCTACGAAGTCGCTTTCAGAGTTGAAAGACGGCTGTCGCCAAGTAAACACCACAATCCCAGCTGTAGGCATGGCAAGTTGGCTATCACTACTGTCTTCATACACTGGAGAAAGCTCGGTAACTTGTGGAGTCGTTCTTTCCGGCAGGAACTCTGAGGCCACAGCTCATTCAAGTTTCCCATGCATCAACACTGTTCCGTTGGCATTCACGGTGACCGATGATAGGGCAAAAATGCTGGAACGAATCACGACTCTGAGTGCGGATATTCAGGAACACCAATCTACCCCACTCAAGAAAATCCAGGGATTAATGGGCTTTCCAAACGAAGCACTTTTTGATACTTTATTCGCATATCAAAAGCTAGCAAACGACACGGACTCGGGAGAACTTTGGACTGTCGTTGACGAGAAGGCTACCATCGAGTACCCGCTATCCATCGAATTGGAACCAAAAGAAGGACAGCTGGAGTACAGACTCACATATCTGCCTCATATCATCCCAAGAGAACAAGCTTCCTTGATCCTCGCACAGCTTGACCACTTGGTAGAGAGCTTCATATTCAGCGCCGAGACTACTTGCGTTAAGACCAGTTATTCCGAGCACCTATACTCAATCACTCCAGCAAAGGAAAACGAGCTGCCATCAGATGCAATGTTGTTGCACGAGCTAGTGGAGAAGAGTGCTGAAAGATTTCCCCAGCGCATTGCTTTCGAATTCGTGTCCAATAAGAGCAATGGAAAGCGCTCAGTGAGGCGCTGGACATATGCTGAGCTGGATCATGAAGGCAATAAGGTTGCACATCTGATTTTGTCTCATCATGTCAAGCCAGGCAGCCTTGTAGGCGTATGCTTTGACAAATGCCCAGAGGCTTCATTTGCCATGCTAGGCATATTGAAAGCAGGGTGTGCCTTCGTGGCCATTGATCCGGGAGCTCCTGCTGCTCGTCAAACTTTCATTATTGAGGACTCTGGAGCTCAAGCTGTTCTTTCGATGGCTCAACAGTCTGTTCAGTTTAAGAAAGACGCTAAGGTGCCAGTCTTGAATCTTGACGAGGTTGAATGGCGTTCTCTTTCGGGGGAGAAGCCGCTGCAAAACAGCAACATCAACCCGCAGGATCGCAGCTACTGTCTCTACACTTCTGGCACTACCGGCACGCCCAAAGGCTGCGAACTAACTCATGAAAATGCTGTCCAGGCGTTGCTTGCCTTCCAGCGTCTTTTCGCCGGCCACTGGGATGCGAACTCACGATGGCTGCAGTTCGCATCTTTTCACTTCGATGTTTCTGTTCTTGAGCAATACTGGAGCTGGTCTGTCGGTATATGCGTTGTGTCTGCGCCTCGTGACCTAATCTTTGAAGACCTTGCAAGTTCTATCCGCGATCTGGACATAACCCACATTGATCTCACACCGAGCCTTGCCCAGATTCTCCACCCGGACGATGTACCGAGTCTTTGCAAAGGAGTTTTTATTACCGGTGGTGAGAGCTTGAAGCAAGAAATTCTGGATGTCTGGGGGCCTAAAGGTGTCATCTACAATGGTTATGGGCCGACCGAAGCGACGATAGGGTGCACTATGTACCCTCGAGTTCCCGCAAACGGCAAACCGTCCAATATCGGTCCGCAATTCGATAATGTGGGATCACTGGTTCTTCGACCGGGTTCTGACATTCCAGTTTTACGAGGCGGGATAGGTGAACTCTGCGTCTCAGGTAAACTCGTCGGAAAAGGCTACCTCAATCGTCCAGACTTGACTGCAGAACGTTTCCCGTATCTCGACCGCTTTTCGGAACGTGTATACCGTACTGGCGATATTGTAAGAATCCTTCATGACGGCACATTTCACTTCTTAGGTCGCGCCGATGATCAAGTCAAGTTGCGCGGCCAGCGATTGGAGGTGGCCGAGATCAATTCGGTCATCAAGCAGTCGGACCGCGATATTTCGGACGTCGCAACGCTGGTGTTGAAGCATCCAAACCAACAGAAAGAGCAGCTCGTTGCCTTTCTCGTGTGTGGCAAAGCTCCGAAAGCTCAACCAGAAGTTTTGCTAGGCGATATCCAGGGCATAGCGAGCGCAACACAGGCTTGTCACGATAAGCTTCCGCCCTATATGATTCCGACGCACTTTGTCCCGCTCACGTCCATGCCACTCAACATCAACAACAAGGCAGATGGTCGGAGGCTGAAGCAAATTTATGAAGCCCTTTCTGCCAACGATCTGCAGAAGCTATCCGCGAATGCTCGCTCTCGCGACGAACCGTGGTCTAAACAAGAGGAGAAGATCCGCGATGTCATGCTAGAAGCGCTTGACGCAAATCAGGAGAGCACGACCAAAGACGTAAGCTTTTTCGAGTTAGGGATGGACTCTATATCAGTCATAGGTGTTACACGGACCTTGAAGAACGCTGGTTTTGGAAAAGTCACTCCTTCTATGATCATGCAACATCCCACGATTCGGAGGCTTGCCAAAACGCTCGTAGCCAGTAGCGCAAATCACAACAGTCACGGATCTGTATTTGCCGCACAACAATATGTCAATGCGATCAATCACCGTCATCGACGAAAAGTAGCTCAATGTCTGTGTGTCGAACCCAACATGATTGAAGCTCTTGCACCATGTACACCTCTACAACAAGGCATGATTGCACGATCTATGGAAAGCGACCAAGGCCTTTATTTCAATTCATTTCAATTCAATCTGAACATGGAAGTCGACGAGCAGAAGCTAGAGGGCGCCTGGAAAAGAGTTTACGACTGGACCCAGGTGTTACGCACTGTGTTCATAAACACCGAGGAAGGTTACCTGCAGGCCGTTCTTCGTGGCATTCCTTTCGCGGGTGTCGTTCGGTCGTCGGCTGAAGATCAAAATTTCAACGACCATATGGCTCGATTACGAGCACATTGGCTCAGCTTCAACGAGGTCGATTTCAAATGTCCATTTCAGGTACATCTTGTCACAACACAGACGCAGAAGGTGCTGATCGTGCACATTTTCCACGGATTGTATGATGGCAATAGTATTGGTCTCCTATTACAAGCTGTCTGGGAATCCTACCATGGAATGGACCTGGTGTCAAGAGCGCCATCCTTCCAAACTGCTCTCGTTCATGGCCCACTGAGGACAGTCGACGGAGCAAGGAAATTTTGGGAAAATCGTATACTAGCCAATACCACGGCTCTGCCTACACTTCATGATAATTCGGAGCAAGGCGCTATTATTATCAGCCGTACAACCTTAGCGCCAGCGAAGTTTGATCATACTCGACGGCAGCTCAACGTCACAGCGCAAGCGATTGTGCAGGCCTGTTGGCTTAGTGTGCTCCACAAGCATGTCAAAGGAAATGTGGCAACTGGCATAGTCGTTTCTGGACGAAGCATTGACCTTGATGGTGTAGATGGTGTCATAGGACCGATGTTCAACACCATTCCGTATCATCACCGGGCTCGACGTAGCGAGTCTTGGTCATCGATGATCAAGACCGTACATGATTTCAACATCGCAGCTCACCCGTTCCAGCATACGCCACTCAGAGACATTATGAAGTGGTGCAAAAGGTCTCTCAACAACCCACTCTTTGATAATCTCTTCGTGTATCAAGTTGCACAAGGGAACCAGAAGTGGGAACGAAACAATATCTGGGAAATTCTGGAGAGTGAGACCGTCGCTGACTATCCGCTGGCTTTTGAGGTCGAGCATAGAAGTGGCAACGAATTGAAATTGATGCTAGTTGCTCAAGGGCATATCGCAGATGCTCAGACGGCAGCTGACTTGGTGAATCGGTTTGAGGAAGCACTCAATCAAGCTCTTCATGACCCATCGGCCGTCCTCGAGCTGCCAGTTGACTTGGATAATGCAGCAGAAAACGCTGTCGCTGTTCAATCTTCCTCCGCTCACGAAAAGCACGGCACATCGGACTTTGAGTGGACTGGCGACGCCATCGCCATCAGAGAAGAGATTGCCAATTTGACAGCAAACGAGAGTGAAGACATCAACGAAACGACATCAATCTTCGAACTCGGCCTTGATAGCATCGATGCAATCAAGCTCTCGTCAAAGCTCAAGAAGAGAGGAATAGAGCTCTCGGTCAGTGGTATCATGCGTGCGTTGACAATTTCGAAGATGGTTCAGAACGTATCGACGAAGACTAGCCAAGCAGGAGACGCTTCGCCAGAGTTCGATTTCAGTGCTTACAAGCAGAAGCTGGCAACAAGTATCAAGCATCAAGCGCTCGATACCAGTGGCATCCAGGAAGTTCTTCCTCTAACACCACTACAGGAGGCCATGGTCGCCGAGATGATCGCATCCGAGTACACAAGATATTTCAACCACGATGTGCTAAAGCTTGACCCAAATACAAACATCAGTAACTTGAAAGAGGCTTGGAGGGTCGTTGTCACAGCTTCACCAATTCTACGCACTGGCTTCGTGGAAGTTGATGACCCAGACATTGAGCTTTCATTCGCCCAGGTCATACACAGTCGACCACACGAGTTTTGCTCACACATCAATCTCAGCGGCACACCTGAATTTACGTCGATCTTCGAAGATCTTCGAAACGGCGCAGTTCATGGACCACTTTCGATGCCACCCTTCCGCCTCACGTTCGTCGACACTCCTGGCCAATGCTATCTGGTGTTGTCGATTGCGCATGCTCTGTATGACGGATGGTCTCTCAGTTTGCTACATTCTGATGTGCAACAAGCTTATCTGAATGCCTTTGAAACTCGGCCGTCCTACGAGCCGATGTTAGCAGATGTCATAAAAGCTTCTAGATCCGATGCTGCGAGCTTTTGGCAAGACTATCTCTCTGGCGCTAATGCAAGCACTTTCCTACGTCGAATGTCTGGACAAGACGAGATGAGTGGCATTGTTCATCGCTTTGAAGAGCAGAGCGATGTGGCCCTAAGTGACGTACAGACCTTTGCAAGGAAAAACAACATATCGCTACAGACGGTTGGACAGACAGTCTTTGCTCTTATAACTGCATCCTTCACCCACTCTCTCGACGTTACGTTTGGCTCGGTACTTTCCGGACGTGACGAAGAAGCCTCTCAACTCATGTTTCCGACTATGAACACGGTGGCCATACGAACTATTCTCCATGGCACAAGCGAGGAGATGCTACATTATGTGCAAGACACTTTTGCAAATATCAAGCAATGGCAGCACTATCCTCTTCGAAAAGCACTGTCGCAGGCAGGAATTGACGGGAAGTTATTTGAAAGCCTGTTTATCTATCAAAAGAGTTTGGGAGAAGAGCAAGACGAATGTGATAGGCTCTACACCAGTGTTGAGGGTCGCAACGATGTCGAGTACCCAGTGTGTGTCGAGATGGAGGTAGTAAATGGGACGTTGGTATGGCGCTGTGCAGTGAAAGAAGAGATCTTCAGCTCGGAAGAAACGAAACAGTTGCTGAAGCGAATGGACGATGTACTGTGGTATTTGATGGATCGCCCCGAAGCACCAATTATGGAGGTCACTGCAGATGGTACATCAATATGTGGCCTACCAGCTTTTGAAGTAGCTGAGACTCGAGCTACCGGGAATATTACAGAGTCAAGTGGGGAAAATGAGAAAGATACGCCGAGCACAGCAACAGCTAGTAAGATCCGCGAGGTGTTGGCTGCGGTTTCCAAGATACCCGAGGAGGACATTACCAACGACATGACCATATTCCACATGGGACTCGACTCCATCAGTGCGATTAAGGTTTCGTCCCTTCTCCGCAAACAGGCCATTGTTCTCAACGTTGGTGAGATGCTGCAAGCCGGCTCGGTCGAGAAGATGGCAAGGTTGGTGGATTCCCGAACTACCGAACCCTCCAATAGCGAAAAGGACGATCGACATGATATGGAGGAAGCAATGAAAGATTTGGACAAGGAAGAAGTTCTTGGACAAGCTGGAATCGATATCAGCAATGTTGTTCGGATTTTGCCAGTCACTGCTGGGCAGCTATACATGCTGTCCATGTGGCTCAACACCAACGGCACCAACTTCCACCCTGAATTTACCTATCAGCTGGACGGAAACGTGACGTTTGAGGATCTCCAAGAATCATGGCGGGCTTTGGTAACCGCAAATCCAATCCTGCGGACATGCTTTGCTTCTGCTGGCGAGCATAGAGTGTCCTACGTTCAAATTGTGCTGCGAGACACGGACATGGCAATCATAGACGTCACTGGGTGTGGAGAAGAGGAGGTTCGAAGTTGCATTCGACAAGCTACGTCGTGCCAACCATGGGCGAAGTTGTTCGTCTCTCAGTATTCCGGCGGCTGGACCTTGACACTCAAGATACATCACGCACTCTACGACGGTGTCAGTTTGCCGCTACTCGTCCAGCAACTCCAAGACTTCTGCAACGGTGCCACACCTTTCGAACCACAGGGCGACATCCTCGACAAACTTGTAGCCAGCGCATACTCTAAATTCACATACCAGCAGCGCCGCCAGTTCTGGGAGTCTTATATCAGCAGCCCATCCACGGCACTCAATCGTATCCAGCTCACAAGCCCACCGAGTGCGCGTGTGGAAATCTTCCAGAGGGAACTCACTCCAAGTCTTTCTTTGGAAACAACAGCCCGCCAGCACGGCGTCTCCCCACATGCCCTCTTCCTCGCTGCCTACGCCCAAGCATCCTCCACCTCCACTGACACACTCATCATTGGCATATACCTCGCCAACCGCGCCCTGCCCCTCGCCAACATCGCCTCCACACCCATACCCACACTCAACTTACTCCCACTACGTATTGCCTCCCCATCTCGCCGCACCATTATGGACCTGGCAAACAGTATCCAGCGCGACATCCAAGCTCTCAGCGCGGCAGCAATCGCGTGTTCAAGCCTACTGGAGATTCAGCAGTGGACGGGTGTAAAAGTAGATGTTTTTGTTAACTTTCTAGTCGATGTACCGGAGTCGGAGTCTGCTCGTGGAAATACCACATCAACCAAGGTCAGGAGTATACGACATGTGTCGCAGGATAGTCAGACATCGAGGAGCGATGTCAAGGAAATACACTACGGAGAAGGTGTACCACGGGAGTTGGTGAATCGCGATGTAAACGATGTCTTTTTGGTACGTTTTCTCCCTCACTCACCTGCCTTTTTCGACGGGCACAACTAACATAGCTACAGCATGCGATTGATGTCGAGGCGACTGTGAGAGAGGGCGCGTTGGATGTAGGTGTTTTTGCGCCGGTGGAAAAGATGGGTTTGGAGGAGGGAGAGGCATTGGTTGGAAGGTTGAAGGGGACGATTGAGAGATTGAGAGATTGAGATTTCATTGCAGTAGTTAGTCTAGCTATATCATGAAGATGCATTCTAGAGAGAATTGACCTTTTGTTTGTCCGTCAATCTAAGAACTTCTACTCTCTTAGGCGCAGCTACTTCCTAATGAAGGTTAAACAATGGATGACAGAGAAAACAATTATAAAAGCAAGGAACAATGGCATTAGTTAATCAGAAAGAAAAATGCAAGCCAAACAGGAGAAAATGGTAGGACTGGAGTACTGCTATACGGCGGCGAAGTGCCGCTAATGCACTAGGTAGGATTGTATCTTTACGCCGTGCCATTGCAGCTTTTCACACAAAAAAGAAATTCTCATGTAATCGTTATTGTATTATCATCGTTAATTATACATATTGGCTACACACGGGTATACTTCATGATTAGAAAGGAAAGTGAATCCCAATGGCAGTACCAGGTCAGCGGCACTATACGCCAGTGGCTCACTGAGAAAATCGCTGTCCCTCTTCAGTCTCCACTCGAACTCGAATCATTACAGCCTCTAAACCATATGCTCTCCCCTGGAGCCAGTTCCGACAGGCTTCCTAGACACGTGGGAACCAGCAGGGCCGTCAGCGTGTGGCATCATGGAGCCCCTGGGGCCATCAGCAGCATCAAAAGGCGCACCACCCCAGCTACCTCCCTCGTGGGTGCCCCAGCCAGCCTTGCGCGTAAAGACGGCGTCGTGGAAGCCATCAAATGAGCTGGGACCGGCGCCATAAATGAAGGGAGTGTGGCGCAGGAGAGGAATGTGGTTGAAGCGGAAGTCCCAGACGGAGGCGTAGGTCATGCGGTAGGCACTGAATGCCATCATTGTACCGATTACTGCGCCAGCAAGGATGTCGTACTGTTTTTCGTTGTTAGTGTTGTATATTTCTGGCAGAGTAAAATAGAGCTTACCCAGTTGTGGTATTCATCAATGGTGAGGGCACCGCCAATAAGACAAGCACCAAGAATAGGAGCGTACAAGGCAATGATCTTCCACATTGCGGGATGGTAGTTTGAGAAGACCTTGAGCTTTGCGTTGAGGTATAGGTAGAGGAAGACGAAACCAGCAAAGGCAGCGGTCGTGTGGCCAGAGGGCATAGACTCGAGACTGTCGTTGATCTCGCTTCGATCACCGGTACAGATGCTCCTGTCAAACATGATTTGTCTGTAGCCATTGGCAACATTGCCATAGGCGCTGCCTGCCTCGACACCGTCGTTTGCATTGCCGACACTGGCGAGAATATCGGCGGGGATGACGGGCTTGCAGACAGCGAGGAAGTGAGGACGGAGTCCACCGATGAGCCACTTGATGAAGACTTGGAATACCGCTGCGGTGATGAGCGAGTAGAGCAGACCGATGGTGGCGTTGTTGATGTCCCAGAAGCTGCGGGCGCGGATCTGAACAATCAAGAAGACGGCAAAAGGAATGAAAAAGGCCATGAGAGCGGCAGCCCAGATGGGGACGATTTCATTGCGCAGGGGATAGGCGAACTCGGGATAGACAATCTCGCCATCCTGGAAGATGATGGGAAAGCTGCGGCTGGGGGCTGGGTCAGCCATGTATACACCGAGACCGACGGCGCCCATAGCGGCCATGGTGACAATGTCGAGCCAAGTTGCCTTGATCCATTGTCCAAAGCTGGGCCTGGTGTTGTAGGATGACGGGTGAGATGCGGAGTGACGCCTTGGTCGCTTTTCCCTGTGGGTGCCCGTTGCAGCAGCAGTGTTTGCCGCGACGGGCGTCGTGTTGCGCTTGTTGAAGAGGCCCATGGTGATGGTGTTGGTTCTGCTTGCTAGGTGAGGCAGGTATCCCGAATCGTGAATGACGTATCGGCACCCGGACAGCTCGCAGGAGCCAGCGAGTAGAGTGGAGGAGAGGGAGAACTGAGAGAGAGAGAGTTGCTGGACAAGAATAAGCCAAACGCATGGCGGCGTGTCCCTTATAGTACTCGAGCAAACCCCCTCACCGTTTGACGTTTGAAGGGTTGCAATGGAAATCGTCATTCGTCATCATCCCTGTCGCACAGACAATCCCATCATGTCGGGTCGAGGCAGAAAACCTGCTTCGCACAAGAGTTCTGCTGTTTGGGCGGTTCAGCAGCAGGCACATTGATTAGGTGGTGGTCGATCATAACCTCTGCGGGCAGTCTGTGCAGGGAACATGCAAAGTTGGCAAAAGCTTGGTTGTGAAGGACGAAGCTTGGCTTTGCCGTGTGGCTTCTGTGTGGCTGAGCGAGGCGTGCGATGATGGCATCTGTGGCTCTGGTGTGCCGTTTAGCCACTCAGGTTTCAAATTGTGGTGACGTGAGGAGCGGGTGACGTCAGGTGATGCGCATCACGTGTGCCGACATGGGCAATCGAAAACGCAACAGGCCGACGACAGTGGAAAAAATAGGAACAAGTGGTGCTGTCAGCTGTGCGAAATAGCCCTAGGTGGCCAGTTGCTTTTATTTGCCATGTTTCCAGTACGTCCCATATTACTTTCGAAAGTAGCTGTAGT
>JAODYC010000095.1:36710-53002 GCA_026262405.1 Curvularia hawaiiensis
CCTTTTCTGAAAAAAAAAATCGTGTACAGAACAAGACACGTGATGTGAGTCACGCCTGTCCAGGCGTTCATCTTCACAAATCGCGGATCGCAAACCACTCCCATCATACTACGGCGGCGAACAAAATTTCAATATGAGCCCCGCTGCCACTTACACTCTGCGTCCGCTGGAGCGCAATCCGCCCAGTATTCCGAGCAATGCGCTCGAGGGCGGTGCCTTTCGCGTCCATCTGTCAATGAAAGAGCTCAAGACTCTTGGACTCTCTAACGGCGACTGCGTCCGGCTTAGCACTGCGGCGGGTTTCAAAGGCTATGGCGTTGCATGGCTGGCTTCACAGACCAATCCCGGGAACAAGCCAATTGCCAAGGTGACTGATCTATTACGGGAGCACTACGATCTCGCACTCAATGATCCAGTCTTCGTTGAAAAGGCCGACTCCTGGAAACCTCTTAAATCTATTGAGATCAGTATTTCAGATGCGCCGACCCACACGGCCAAATTTGCTTCAACCGAGCAGCTTTTATACTGGCTTCGGCATGCCTTGGGTGAGTACTTGAATCTGCACAGGTACTGATTATTTTTGTTGACGATAGTCCAGCAGCGGACGCCGACATACTCCTGCCTGGATGCAGTTTACCAATCCAACAAAAAGGCTTCAAGCAAAAAGGACCAAAAGTTCGGGTTACGGTACAAAGTATTGACCCGCTTCCTAGCGAGAAACATGCAGTATACTTTGATGAGATTAGCACTCAAATCATCACCTTGGGTGATTTTATACCTGAGCCATCTACTCCTAAACCGTCAGGTGTGCTTCGATTAAGGCCTGATGGCATTGGCGGGCTTTCCGACCACATCGCGGCCATCAATCGAGATCTTTCCTTTCTAACCAACAGTTTGCCTCATCTGCACAATCGACACCTTCTCGGACCTACTGCCTTTCTCTTGCATGGACCAGAAGGCACTGGGAAGAGTCTTTTACTCGAGCGACTGGCAGAGTGCCCTTGGTCCGAGGTCTACAGAATCAATCCCGATACAAACCCCAAAAGCCACGCCAAAGTCGTCTCTGATATTTTCCAAGATGCCCGTGAAAACCAGCCTAGTCTGATAGTGATGGACAACCTAGATCGGCTCTTAGACAAGGCCGACTCGCTGGTAAACAGGCTACGGATTGAGCTTGCTACTCTGGGAGGCAGCCAAGTTGTTGTCGCAGCAGCGGCACGCAGCGTATACGATATCGATTCCAGCCTTCGAACAGCGGCCGCTTTTCAGACAGAACTTGAATTGTTGCCACCAAATGCAAAGCAGAGGGAAGACGTCATACGACAGATACTGGGTCCAGCTTGCAACATCCAGAACGTTGATTTTACTGCTCTTGCTGAGCGTTCACATGGTTTTGTCGGCAGAGATATTGCCAGCTTGTGCTATCTCGCTAGGAAACACCACACGATGCGAATAGATACACTGGTAGACGAAAAGAACAAGGCTGAGCTGAGCAAGATAGATGAGCAGACTGACTTCGTCGAGCAAGAGGATTTCGAGGCGGTGATAGAGCAGGTGCGCCCAACAGTACTGAAGGATAGCATTCTCGAAGTGCCAAAGGTCAGGTGGACAGACATTGCCGGCCTAGACCATGTACGGGCCGTACTAGAAGCCATTACCATTCGGCCGTTCAAGGTATGTGTACATCAATGTCCATATGTTCACACTGCGGAAAGACCCGCACTTCCCTTTCTAACGCTATTTGTATCTGACTGACCGCGTTGTTAGTACCCTGACCTTGACGTCAAATTCGGCGGGCCCCAATCGCGCAAAGGTGTTCTTCTCTACGGACCACCAGGATGTGCAAAGACACTCATTGCTCAAGCTGTGGCCACCGAAAGCAAGCAAAACTTTCTCGCTGTAAAAGGCTCCGAACTCATCAAGATGTATGTTGGCGAGTCTGAACGCGCGATCCGAGACGTTTTTCGGAGAGCACGAGCAGCAAAGCCTTGCATCATCTTCTTTGATGAGATTGATTCAATTGGAAAGTCGCGCGAGAAAACGCAAGAAAGTGGCTTGAATGTTGTGACGACGTTGCTCAATGAGATGGACGGAATCGAGGCACTAAAGGACGTGTTCATCATCGGCGCAACCAATAGGCCCGATATACTGGATTCAGCTCTCATTCGTACGGGCCGTTTCGATGCTCACATCCACATTGGTCTGCCAACAGAAGAAGCACGGAGGCAGATTCTACAAATCCACACTAGATCGAGACCACTCGCACCGGACGTCGACTTGGACGTCGTTGCTAAGCAAACGGAAGGTAGCAGTGGCGCAGACATCAGCGGCCTATGCGCTGTCGCTGTTGAGATGGCAATTACCGACTACACGATGCAACCTGACAGCACACCTGAGGTTCGCATGCGCCATTTCGAGCAGGCATTACAGCAACACGTCCCTCATACGATAGCAGCAGAGGCGGAGCGATACAGGAACTGGAGGCCGGGGAAGTCCTTGTCTGAAGATTGAGGGCGACACGTGCAAGTGGTGTCGTGAACTTGTTGAGGTTTCTGTATGGAGCATGTGCATGTTGAGACAAGATAAGCTATCCAGTGCGATGACCAGAACTAGGTGCGCAAAGAGGCATTAATCCGCATCACGACGCTGGGCCATGGAACAGTCTAAGGGACGTGCATCCGCCTTCTACCGCCGCACGACGCGTAGATGGTGTAGGGATACGACAGGCAGTATGCTTCCATTCAGCTTCGGTGCACCATATATACCTATTCTTAATCATGTTTGGCATACCCGAATAGCGGCCCATCGGACCCAGCGCAACATTTGAGACACCGAAACTTGACTTCTGCTGCAGCTACCCACGATGCTCAGGCCCGACGCGCCCTTGGTTTGCATACTATATGTATAGTAAACAGCGAGACATCGTCCTGCTGGATCCGAAACGTCGCGGCCTTGCTGTGGGGCTTCATTTTGGACGGATGATGGTCGGGGCCTGGCACTTTGTAAGCATCGGCCATGACCCCTACGTAACAAGCGGTACATGCCCGCCATGGGGTGGTATACATACTTAGTATGTAGTGTTATGCTGGCAGCCTGGGCCTGTGTACCACGACATCAGGGGGGTGATCGCTCAGCTCATTATTATTGTCAGCGCCAGAGAAATATGCCGCCGCAACGGACCGATAATCTCAACTAGCCAGTGTTGTGTTGCTTTGATGCCCTTGGCGGCGCATCGCGAAATTGCTCCTCGGCAAAGCGCTGTCTTGAAACCGGGCTCGTGCTCCTTACACACCGGTCCTTTGCTACAGAGACAGCCGTCTATTCCTGCCAGCATCATCGCTCGGATAAGACGCTTGTCATGATAATCCCGCCGCCTGTCAGGGGATCCGCTGGAGTGGAGTTGCCCGTGCAGCCAATCGTAGGCGGCCCATCCATGTTATGCTCATTATCCTTGTCCCACGCCGGGTTCTCGACCATGCGTAATTTCTTTCAGACGCGCCAAAGTGGGTGTAAATGATTGGCGCTACTATGATGACGGTCTGCAAAGTGTGGAGGCGCCAGGTTCATTTTCTGGTCGTGTGGTGATGACACCAGGGCACATCCCACCATTACTACTACCGCAGCTCTCCTTCCTTTCAACCTCCAACGACTGGGTCGCTACCTTGTTTTTTTGTTCCTTTGGCTCTCTGAGGCCGTCCATTCCTTTTGCTACACATTCGAGCCCATTGCATTCTTGTCCTTCTCCCGTCCCCAATTTACCATCTGATACCCTCTAACAGATTTTGAAACCCAACATGCCCGGGATGCTCACGCGATCCAGGTCTCTGAGGTTTCTAAGAAACAACCGCAAAGATGTTATTGATCAAGAGAAGGGAAACACAATGCCATCCATAAAGGGCTCTCAAACAGATCTTGACAAATACACTGCGTCCACGGTCCATTTGCCAGTGGAGGGAAATCTCAATGCCCCAGATCTGGCAGTCCGACCGAGTACGTCGGGTGGGCCTGTACAGCGCCCGGTGAAGCCTCGCAGTAAGACAAATCCTGCACCATCGTTCCACTCGGAGGATTATGTCCACTCTTTCCAGTCTCCTACAACGTCGACAACTGTGCTCTACACCTCAGATGTCACAAAAGAACAGGGGGTCATTGGTATTGCTCTTGGATCGCCAACCCGTGCTTCGCATTGGAATCCACCGCCTCAGGCAGTAGAACCCACGACAAACCCTGGATCTCCAGATCTTTCAGTAGACATGTCCATTCAGCCAAACCACTCCTCGCCAGCCTTCGGCGGCGCCGCAGAGCCTGCCAAACCCAAACTCAGTCGGTGGAAATCATTGTTTCGCAAAGCGGCACCTCCCATCACCCAACAAGAAAAGGCCGCCTTCTACCAGTTGACACAGACCGTGGATAAGGTAACCCGCGCTGACAGCCACCATGACGAGGAAATCGTCGAATCAAAAGCTTCGTTGAGGGAGGAAAATGGCAGGGAAAGGCTACGCAATGTGTCACCGCCTGCATACAAACCAGATATACGAGAATCGCGGAAATGGAGCCCGGGAGAGTTTGTTGCACCTCAGTCTCCTCCGGAAACGTTGGTTACTAGAAATCGTGCAGTGACAGTGGGAGACTCTGCTGCAGATCGAGATGAAGGGGCACTTCAGCAGTCAATTACGACAACGGGTTCCTCGCCACCGAGCAAGAAAAAAGAAGCCTCTTCGGTGCCAGGAGCGGTATCGTCGAAGGATTCAGCATCGACAGAAGGTCGTCTCCTTGACATTGCCCTCCCTGACATCACACTCGAAAGATACAGTGTCATGTTCAGCAGCCTTTTGCAATCCGGACCGAACCGATCCTCGCTCCTAGAGCGACGCCAGGGAAATGCAGAAAAGGTCAAGCCGTTAAAGGAGCTCTCCACAAAGGTACGTCCGCCAGAGCTTAACTTCTCCGTACATATATACCAACAACAGAACAGGATAACCCTCCTCAGGCTGAGGGCTTGGGTATCCAGCGTAGAGTGACTTCGCCAGCTGTAGTATCAGCCTCTCCACGATTGACGCTGTTTCCTCCTACAACCACGAACCGTACACCCTCACCATTGGGTGCACCCGTCATCAACCGAAGCAAGAAGGACATCAAACGTTCCAATACCCTGCCTACAAAATCACCTGTTCGACAAGAGTTTAAAGAGACATTGGACCGCCCTGAAAAGCACATTGATGCCGCAAAACTCGCACCTGCAGCATCTCCATACCTCAAACCTGCCTTGACTCCAACCTCCATCTGCAGCTTCGAGTCGGAGTCCGAAACCGTGACGGTTATCGTCGCTCAGGCATCGCCAGGCCATCCTAAGCCGATGACGCTCCATTTCGACGACCGGGAACCAGAGTGGGAAATTTGCCCGATGCCAACACGCAAAGCACCTGCCATCCCAGACACACCCATTTCACCACCTGTGCGTGCTCCTTCGCACCGACAGCCTCAAGTCACCAAAATGACGGCGCTCTCTTCGCACCCGTCTTCTGCACCTCTCGAGGCACCCTCGCCGCTCCAGCGACTACAAAGCCTCTCTACGCCGCCGCATTCTGCCAGCAGGCTCGGCGAGAAACGCGCAGAGATTCAGGCACGCCGACGAGAAGCACAGACAGAACAGGTAGCTACAGCACAAGCTACCGTTGGTCTTGCGAGGAGCGTCTCACTAAGTAGGGCGAAAAGTCCACGTTCTGTGATTCGCAATTCAATGGCGCCCAATGAAGACCGCATCGTGGACAGGCTAGCTCTCACACCTACCATGGTCGAAGTGAAGAACCGGAAGAGTCAGAGAGTGCAGCTTGAGGACGCTTAGACGACTTTTTACTTTTACTTATCTATGCTCCCAGTTTGCATCGTTAAACCTTTGTTCACATTTCAGATCTGCGACATACATTTTCCTTCTTTTCTTATGTCGTGGGTACTTCAAGGCTGCCACTTTGGGCAATAGGGTTCAACAGGCTTTTAACGGCGTAACGTCTTCTCCACACATTGGTCACACTTTGTGCCCGTTCATTCATACTGCTCGTTTCTCTTTTCTTTCTAGCGGGCGTCGTTTCGGTCGGATTCATCCAAGCCTCATTTGGCATTCTTTCATTGTATCAATAGGTGGTGATACCATGCAAAAATGTACTGCTGGACGGTGTGCAAGGGGTATACGGTTGTTAAGGGGGAAGAAGGAGAGGAGACATCATACGGACCGGAGCTTATCCGTCAAACGCCTGATCAAGTTCCAAGTGCTGCCTGTGCATACTATGTGTTCAAAATATGCAGTGTTTGCCTCAGCATACAAAGTCTCAATGCACAAGTGTGTTTTAACTTGGAGATGACGTGGTGTAATCGCGTAAGACAAGTAAGTAATGTTGGCGCTAGAATAAGCTTCATTATTTTGTACATTGGGTTTCCTCCGGCTACTTTAAGGGATCCCATGCTATAAGCAGCCTAGGGGCAGTGTTGCACCGGTGAAAGACGGCAAATTCCAGTACAAGGCTCAGCACCCGGTTATTCTGCGGTGTCCGGATGTGGTGCAGCAAAAGCCATCCTTTAGGGCTATGGACGGGACGGCTGTTAGAACGGCCCCACTACCGGTACGCAGTACCAGTTCCCTCACCCCTCCTTTCTGACGCTAAAGCGTTTCTTCGCTCAGACGCGTAGTTTTCTCTCTACGTCTGCCAAGCTCAGCCTTTCCGTCTCACGGTTTTGAAATATGGGCGAGCATGGCGGCATATTTGCTCTCCACCAAACAAGCTGCGCCTTCGGAATCGGTTAGTCGATATGCGCCTCCATCACACAGCCTGCTGGTAATCAGCTTCACACGTCGTCGGCGCAACAAGAGACATCGTACAGCAATCCGCCTGCATGACTGCGATGTTGGTCCTGCGTGTGATTGAGTCAAAGGCCGTCAGCCGCGTCCATTCTGCAGCCTCTGTACAGATGTCGAGTTCCTTTCGGATTAGGCGGCTTCACACAGCCTGCTTGACCTTCAGCCACAACTCTGTATCATTGGAGAGGCGTCCTTTGATGGCTGCACCTCATCCAAGCGATGCCTAGAACTATTCGCTCAGAAGCTTTGCCAAACGAACACGGCGCTCGCGTGTTATCCGGCTACATATGAGGAGTGAGGCTGAGCGTCCATTGGGAGTGCCTCAAGGGCCTTACAATGGTCCTCTCTTCTCACGCCGCGTTGTTCTGCCCTCTCTCTGCTCTTGATATTTGACTTCTTGTGCCTGCTTGGCTTGAATTCTATAGTGTCTTCTTGCGACAACCTGATACATTACCCCAGGCGTTTCCCCACCCTTCAACCGGTAGTTAACGAACCTCACAGCGCAGGTTGGGCGAAGAACCAGGAGTAATCGGCCCTTAACTGCCCATCCTGGCTAAGGTGTCAACAAGTTTGGAAACCATCCACTTACGCGAATCCTGCTGTCGGCGACTGTCAAGCTTAATTCGAGACAAACTGTCAATGGTCCCATACAGATTGGAACCTCAGTCTAGTCAGCGGGGTATCTCAAGTGCGAAGTCGCCACGCAGCGAACAGTCGTCTTGAAGATGTCTGGTTTGGAGGTGAGGCTTTTGCAACAGTTTATATGGACCTTCTATGTACATCAACATATTTGAAAGTGGTGGATAGTGGAGCCTGAACCCAACAACTACTTACAGGGTTGCAGGTCGTCGCCGCCATAGCTGCCGTCATCTCCGCATTTCACGGCGGATCGGAACTGCTGAAACATGTCAGAAAGAAACGCAGTGCGCGTAGAACCCGGAGCTCGGCCCAACAAGAATGGGAAGAAGAGCAGCTCCAGGCCTCTCTTGTGGCTGGTAAACAACAAATCGGCCAACATTACGATCGTGACCAAAGAGAGTTGGGTGATCTTGTACGCATTGGTGATGGTAAAACAATAGCCTATCCGAAACCTGACACACATTTGGACAGCTGACCAATGCATGTAGATATCGCCCGGGAGCGTCTATATCATATAACACTGATGCTCCAGGCTGAGATAATCAACAGTCTTAAGCAAGCAGCCACCAGGTGCGTTATTGAACAATCTGTATGATGAGAGTGGACTGAACTAAGTCGATTCTTTTTAGCGAGGTTTGTGTGCTTGATTTGCGTTTTCTACACCGGGCTTCCAACACGAATCGCAGGGAAACACTCACGACGTTAGAGGAATTGAAACAAAGAATTCGCTTGAGAAGACCCATGGCACGGCAGCTGCAGGACTTCAGTGGAGAGTCAAGACTATGGCAGTCTCTTCGCACGTCACCGCGGACACAGGCGAACAACCAGGAGTCGACCCGCCTATTGCCGGAAGAACACGCCAACTATCCCTCGCATGTTGACTACCGACATACAGTTCAAAGCCAAGCTGAGTACTATCGCTCGCTTGGCAGCAGAGACACGCCCAGTCCGGCTCTTCCAGCATATGAACCTACACAAGCTGCCGACTTGGATCTAAGCAAGGCGCTTGAACGCCTGCCTCCGGATCATCGCGCAGCTGCAATGAGAGACATCCAAAAGATGATAATGTCATACCAAGGGCTCAGAATCGATAGCGGAACTCATGAACAACAGAGTCGCGGGTACGACGAAAGCTACTCTGAGAGACGTGAACTTCATAGCGCGCCCAGCGATCACCATGTATCTAAAACAGTCGCGATCGACTTCGAAAAAGAGATTTACGACCAACTCCAAAATCTTAGTTCAAGTCCAGACCCAGACGAGGCACATTCCAAGCCTGTGATATTCAAGCAGGACGTGTTTGGGACAGAGAAGGAGGAGTCTGAGTATCTGCGGTCGTACCATTTGATGCAATCAAAAGCACCAAGGCGACCGAGATGGTCTGAATCTTCTGGTGGCAGTTCAGCTCAGTCGAACATTGCATCACTCGATCGAAACAACTCCAGTTCCTCGCGAGGGTCATCCCACCGAATGCCCTATGCGTCGTCTCACCAGCCACTGGCCGCTGAACATGCTCGTGTCCCGTTAGTACCAGCAACACTCGACGAGGACTATACGCAAGACGATGACGATTTCCGTAACTTGCGCACATCTTCATCATATACAGCTTCAGAAGACGAATACATTCCTCCACCGATACCACCATTGTCGCCTTCACGCAGCCAGCCCGGCGCTTCATCAAGTGACGCCTCGAAACAACCGTTAGATAGCAACATAACCCCGACATCCGACGCCAGTGGAGGCCAACCAGCGCATCAGCATTCGTCAGGAACTAAATCAACCTTATACTCACTGCCACGTACACAGTATACCGTCGAAATTACCGCCAATAACGCACCAGCTCCCAACACAGCTACCCACCACCGAACGCCCTCGAGCCTCTCCGCCCTCGCAGCATCCCTCAACCCCAAGAAGCTGAGCCGAACAACCAGCTTCAACCGCTCTGTGCGCTCCCAATCCTCCAACTCCGCCTTGAGCAGCGACTCCAACCCCAGCGGCTCTCTCACCCGCACAACACCCAATAACCACCACCACACCACCATGTCCAGCAACCCCGCCCTCCCCCATACTGACATAGTAATGCACGGCCGTCCGGACAAATCCAACGACTACTGGGGCTTCTGCAAAGGAGCATGGGCAGTCCAAGAATGCCTATCAAAAGGCATGGCGGTGCGAGCTCAACCATGCGGCTACTATGTCATCAAGCACCACTGGTCCTGCCGGTACTGCGCCTTCACGGGTTCAGTATTCAAAGCGCCGCATCCGAGCGGGAAAAAGGGGAAAAGCATCGATATTGTGGATCCGAGAGTCAAGACTGCGGTGGCGACGGGAGTGCGGTATCGCTGGGTGTTTTTGGCAAAGAGCCATGTTAGGAAGAAGGTTGGGGGTGCGCCTACGACGTCGTCGTCTCAAGTGGCGGCGGCGCTGGGGACGGGGGCAGGGGCCGATGGGAGTGCGGATGATAACTTTGGGTGTGTGTTCTGTTGTCTTGAGGATAGGGTGTCGGGCGTCTATGGGGGTGTGGAGACGCTGATGAAACATGTTTTGCAGGTTCATGGTGTAAAAGGTATGAGTGAGCAGGTGTGCAGAAAGGCAAAGTGTATTCTGGGGAGGGTGGCGAGGACGGACGAGGAGTTTGATGTTAATATTCCGTTTGTGGGGCCGGAGGCGGCGGAGAGGGTAGCGGAGATGGGAGAGTGAGTGATGAGTGTTTGGCGTGGAAAATCTGCTCGGGACGTGTGTTATTTTTGGATACCCTTTTTTGTGCATTCTTCAGAGCGTATGGTCATTCTTTAGATGTATTTGTAGATTAACAACTTCACGCTTGTTGCTTCATCTCTTTCAAGGTCCACCCCGCTCGAAAATGAAAATACAAAATGTTTTGTCAAGCTAGGGAGCTAGCTAAATATGCAATGTTGAAGAAAACACTTTATGATGTCTTTATTGGTATTTGGAACGCCGACGTTGATTAGTCTGCTCAGCTTGATATTTTCTAACCGTGCTCGAAATTGTTTCATGCTATCTTCTGCCATTCGAAGAGTGTCTCAAATGTGTTCGCCCGACTATTGTTGACTGAAATCTTCCAGTCCACTTACTGTTGCTCAGTCTTTCTCTGCTGCTTTCCTCTTCACGACACACCTGTTCTGCGAAAAGGGGTAGAGAGATGTAAAGTGCATCCTGACACACGAATACACCCCATGTGCTCGAAATACCAGACCTTGTTGCGAGATGTTCTGAGCCTCGACATTACTCTTATACTATAGTAACGGTCCTCCACTCCCACTGAGACAACAACGCAGGTTCTTCGCCAAAACTCATGACGGACATGGTAGCTTTAATCCGCGCTTTGGGCAATGCCATGTTCCGGGCTTCGCGTAGTGATTTCCACGCATCGTCGACCCCACTCATGAATCTTTCCCACAGGCCGATACGACAAAAAACGCCCGGTTGCACCTCGTCAAGGATCAAGGCGACCACGAAAAACCGAAAATCCGCAGAATATTGAATTCCCGAATAATCCAGATAGGCAAGATGAAGTGAATTGCAAGATGCTCCAGGCTGAAATTCAGTTCTATACTTGTTTCCTAATAGAAGGAAGCCATTATCAGTCCGGGAGAGAGGACATGAAACAACCCATGTTGTCAGCTTTATTCGTGGGAGAAACATCTCATAGCTATCTCTGTGCTTCGTGAATGCACAGAGATCCATGTCCCCATCTGTCCCGTGGGTGACGCAAACTTGGACCTGATCACATCGCGATAAATAAGGCATAAGAGAATCGGGTCTTAGCTCACTAAAATAACCCTGTATCGATTTTGCCTTTGTCGAGGCCCAGCTCCATGAAGGAAACAAATTGGTCGGCGGGTTCTGGAAATCGAATCTGTTTGGGTAAGTTTTTTCCACAGCCTGCCAAGAGAGGTTTGTGATAAAATGCCTTTGTGCTAGATTCTCATCGTCGGGCTTGTAAGGAAGTAGCACACCGTAAAAGTGTGTCAACCTGAAAGGAAAGCTCTCCGATTGGTCAAAAGCGCTAATGATACCTTTGAAGGCATTGATAATGTCGGTATCGAAAGACAACTGTCTCCTGTAATACTCCCTCAACCGGTCTTGCAGGTCGTCAACCGTGTGGCCAATACCGTTGGGCGGAAATCCTTGGAATTGCGGACGCAATGCAAAGCTTGAAGCTGTGAAACTCGGATATAGGCTCTCCATGCAATGCGTTGTTCTGCACTGGAAATACATCTGGGTGTTAGTGAAGACTAGTCGTCGGCGAGATAGGAGCATCTCTTGGTATGTCCATCCGCGATTTGCCCATTTTGTGTTGTCGATCTCATCATTTATGGCATCAGCAGCGACAAAGGTCGTGCCAGCAAGGGTCAAGGATAGTTGTGGTTGTCTTGGAGTGCCCTGAACTCCAGGAAGGCCGTAATGAGGGTCATCTCCACAGGCAGCTATAATGGTAATTTCTGCGCCTTCGTAGATCCTGTTCATATTCTGAATGATATTGTGCCTCTCTTGTAGGTTTTTTTGGTCGATACAGTAGCGATCTACCCAAAGAAATGGTATCCCCAAGACAATGGCTACAGCCATGGCGTCTTCTATTGTCTTTGGCATCTCTGCTGGTAGCTTGTCCCCGAAGCTCGGCGTTTCTTGTGCAGCGCTGCCTCCCCATACGTAGCTCAGGCATGCATATGGCTCATCCGGTTTTGCTATAATGAGTCGGCGTTGGTGACAGTCGATGACCCTTAGAACATGTTTGCCAACCATTCCACGTACACACTCTTGTCCATGAAACCTCTGACACCTATCCAATTGTGTTCGGATGAATCGATAGTCTGGCTCATCAGGGTCAACCATCCGGCGAACAACTTGTGGATATGCAAATTCTGTACTCTGCATAGGATAGAATTCAACAATAGGCTGTCCAAAGACACAATCAAATCTCAGACCTATAGTCTTTCCCCTCTCTTCTGGTGGGCCATATGGTGGGCCATCAAGCAAACATTGTACATCGATATGGATATACGAAATGAATGGCCAAACCTTTTCAAATTTCGATTCGAAAACACGACGGAATTGAACACAGAGAGCACAATCGACCTGTAGAGATTCTGGTATAAATCTGGTAATATTTATAGGCGAATTTTGAGTCCAGCACCTTTGTATCTTGGCGGGTAAAGGTGCACATCGCTCGCAGTAGTGGCTGGTGTTGGCTTGGTCGTGTCCTTGGACGTGGCGGGGCATGCCGTCTTCCATGGCTTCCCTTTTGATTCTGTAAGTGTTGTGAATTGCGTTGGTATCTGCTTTCCAAGGTCTTCCTGTCGGTTGATCTTTTCAGGACGCAAACAGGAGCATGCCGATCTTATACTTTAGGTCTGGTTCTGAAAGGCGCAGCAGCGATAAGCGCCTGTGGCATGTGGCTGAGACATTAGGCAGACAGCCCATGCAACCACCCCACCCCTAGCAAATCAGCTTGTTGGGAACATTCAGAAGGGAGTAAGGCTGGTAAATGTCCATGGCGATTGAAAGGTCGTGGCGGAGGATACCGATGTAGATACATGATTTGGTGTTGCTCGGGACTGTGGGGAAAGAAAAGTGTCGTAATGCTCGGACACGAGGGGTGTGTCGGGGTGTAGGAAGGAGCGGGCTTGAGGGATGTAAGAGCTGAATTAACATATTTGATCAGAAGGAGTAAATAATACAGCAAAGAACAACAACAGATATTCTTGTAAAAAATATAGAATACATGAACGTCGCTGCAAGATAAACCCACCCTCGGTATTGAATCACGTGTTCCTGAATGTTTTTTTCAACCCTCTTAAAACGCCTGCTGCTCATGTGGTGTCCAGATAGCCTATGAGGAAATAAATATCGACTTGAGACGCCAACTCCAGAAACGAAAAGAGATACGCCAACAATTTTATGCCTGCCCGCGCGCCTGGTTACCCGACCGACCCATATCTACACTCTTATGGTACTTCCTACATGGCAAATCATTGTGTGACTGTGGCTCGTCGTCATCGTCCTCGATGTCGAACATGCGTTTCAATTCTTTGCAGGCAATCAAATACTGCTGCCTCGCACCAGGGCTCTCTCTGAGAGGGTTGGGTGCTTTGTCCCAGCCGTGTGGCACCCCCGGTACACAGTGATAGTGAACGCGCTTGCCAAGATCGTTCTGGAGACGATCACGGAAGCGCTCACCTTCAGCAAGGAGCATATCCCATTCGCAACAGAAGAGAACAATATCATCAGGCAGCGCTTCGAGCATGTGTTTTGGTGCTACACCAGGACTCAGCCATGGATGCGCAAGGTCGAGTGAGGGTGGCTGGAGGTATGAATCGTCGAAGAGATCGGTGAAGACGGCGGGGAGATTCTGGTCGACTCGTGCGCAAGTCTCACGACGCTGTGCGCGTGTTTGAGTGTAGTCGGTGGGTGGATAGAAGGATACTATGCCTCTGATCTTGAGAACAGCATTGCTGGCTTCTGTCATGACTGACACGCCCGAGTGGTCTTTGTACGAAGTGACGAGGGAAAGCGAGGACGCGCCCGTTTGGCGGAGCATGGCGATTCGGTCGAGGCGCGATTTCTGTCGTATGAGTGGGATGCGTGAGCCGCTAGGAGTCAGGTTCTGGGCAGAGGCTTGAGGCTGTTGAATGACGGCGTTGGGGACGCTGCCCGCTCTCTGGTCGACAATCTTTGCGCCGGAGGGAGTTCGATCGAATAGTTCGCCCTGTAAACATAATGGGACCGTAAAGCTCATGTTTCCTCCCGACGAGAAGCCTGAGATTGCGAAGCGATCCGCGTCGAGCATCAGCTCATCTGCGTGCTGTGCCAGCCATAGCAATGCGTCGGCACCGTCTTCCACGGCCGTAGGAAAGGGATTTTCGGGGGCCAGACGATAGTCGACGCTGACTACAACCGCTCCGACTTGGTCAACCACTACACCGCACCAGCGCGCGTCGTCGTGTGCTGTTCCGAGAACGAAGCCACCACCGTGGAAGTTGATGACGACCGGGTATTTCTTGGTGCCCTTGAGCTTCTTGTGTTTCTTGTAGTCACTGGGCACGTAGAAGTTGAGGCGAAACTTGCTCTTGATTGGCGACACGGTGGCGTCGATATCTCTGTGGAAGGCGGGCTTGGGGGGTCGTGGTCGTGCGAGGCGATGCAGCATCATTCCGATGCCCATGAGAACGCGCCAAAACTGCGCCTGGACGTGGAGGATCCATCGCGGCCGGCTGGCCTTGGGCGGCTGGGGAGCAGTATCGACCGAGACGGTCATTTCGGGTTGTGGGTGTTGTTGTAGCAGGTCAAAGTCACGCGCGCCTTGAATGAGGCCGCGGGAGATGGAGAGAGCAGGCCAGAGTTTCGGCGACTTCTAGAAAAGTCAAAACGGAATTCGAATGCTGGGCGATGACGTAGCTGTTAAGGGGTCCCCCGCTAATGGCGGGCCAAGCTTACGCCTACATACAGTGACGCCCTGCGCGCGCCCGTCGCGCTATCAGCCTCTTTGGGAAACACGAAATGACAGAAGGGCTACACGGCTGCTCGGTTGGAGCGGCATGAATTCATACCGCCCGCTAGTGATATCATTGCAAACTACCTACACTGCGATAACCACAGCCAGGATCCACGTGTCTCAAAAGCCAAACCCCAAAACCCAGTAAACAAAGCAAGCCGGAACGGGTATAGGGCTGCTCAAGTCCTCAGAGAAGCGCCAGACGCTCGCCTATTGATGCTGCCGCAAGTAATAAAACCATACTAAAAGTCGACTGTTCAAAGTCAAGAGCGCATATCAGACCACGCCGACACAGTCAGATGCAAGAAAGGAGAAGAGTGCAAACTAAGAAACACTAGTGTCAAGAGACGGGGCAAGGTGGTTACGCGTCGATGAACTCATACTCTTCGTCCTCGGGAGCAACGCGTCGCTTGCCTCGGGGGACGTCGTCGTCGTCAAAGTCGAGCACCTCGTACTCGCGCTTGACGAGCTTCTCCGTCTCCTTTGTCTCGAAGCGCTCGACGGCCTTGTCGAGCGCGTAGTTGAGGATCTGGCTGCCGTGTGTGGGACCCCGCGAGGCATCGTACGAGTATGCGATTTCAGCGTCTGGAGCAGGGGCCATGGATGGGTGGTCGACGTCCTCGTCGGCGGATGACTCGTCGCTAGCGGAAGCCATGTCCTTGTTGAAGGCGGTGCGAGCCTTCATGGGAGGGACGTAGTACCTGGATGGATTAGTACTCTGATGGGCGCCTGGCGAGCAGGGTGGCCGTTGGGGCTTACTTGGTCGAAGAGCATGGCTTCGCAGGGCGCGGCTTGCCGTCTTCCTCGCGGCGACCTGGGCCATACGACTGGCCATGCGCCCACTTTGCCCTGCTGTTCTTGTCGCGGTTGAACTCCCTGGCACTGCTGCGGAGGTCGGCAGTGAAGGTCTGCGAGGCTGACATGGTGGAGCTGGGGACGGCGGCGGCGAGGATGATGCCTGGGGCTGTTGACTGTACTATGGTCGTGTCTGATGTAGTGGTGTGTAGGGTAGAGCTAGAAGACGTAGTGGTAGGTTGCAAGGGGTGGCACGGTAGATGTATAGGGTGAGGCAGTGGAGGAGTAAAGGTAGGGGAAGGGAGGAGAGAGAGGTACAGGCACGACAAGGTCAGGTAATAAGCAGAGGAGGGCGCCGTGGATGACTGGCGGCTGTCTTATGAATGACTCTGGGAAGTGACTCAGGATGATGAGTGGCTAAGCAGGCAGCTGTGGAGGAATGCTATGTAACCGGGCAGGCAGGGTGAATGTGGCATGGCATGGCCAGGC
>JAODYC010000095.1:53063-86157 GCA_026262405.1 Curvularia hawaiiensis
GAGGGCGAGGGCGTGGGCGTAGGAGCACGCTCATGACTGCAACGCCAGCTTCCGACTCGCCGAGGCCCGTTGCCCGCGTTAACCCGATGCGCCTCCGGTTTGACGCTGCCGGCCAGGCCATGGCAATGGTGTCATCATGGCGGTTTCACCGGGAGCCTTTTGCTGGCCAACGTGGGCGAGTTGAAGGCTTGCCGGAGCTCCTGGCCAGTCGCCGTGTACTCGGCACGTAACTGCGATCGCGGTGCCAAGGGGCTCCAGCTGAAGCTCTCTTGAGCTCAAGCCTCCGATCGCCGACCCCACACGTTACGGGCCTCCACACTATGCGCGTCTGTACCATGTACTATGTGTCTATCTATGTACTATGTGCATCCCAACAATCGTGGCGTATTACATGGGCACGCTGCGTCGATAACGACCCGGATTCGGCCGCCTATCTGTGACTGCGCCCTTTCCCCTCGCCCCCAGCCCTCCAGCCGTCACGCCCTAGAGCCTTCGCGAACCATGCACCCCATACCATTACCAGAGCCCGGGGGTGGCGCCCTCGCGCAACCAGCGTCCGGCCAACTCTAACGTGTCAAGCAGCTCGACACTACCTGGTGCACAGCATGCGCCACTAACAAGACCCCTATTCATGGCCCTCATCTCAAGTATGGTACGCGGCCTCGTCCTCGTCCGTCTCGCTGCCCTCTATCTGGCCAGCCTCGCTTGGGAGCATGTCAGGGAACCACCCGTACTCGTCCAGCTCCACCGAGTATTGGCCCATGCCGTCCTGCGTTACCACAACACCCTCCCTCCGCAGCGCATCCGCTTGGTGCGCCGCCGCGTTGGGGCCTCTTTGTCCAGTTAGCAACCATCCAAACAAAGGCAACAAACAAGCCTTTGTTGCTATGACGGAGGCAGAGGCGCTGACCTCGGGCTGATGCCGCCTTTTGCGTTGATCACGCGCTGCCAAGGCACGTTGCCGCTATGAAACCTAGGCTTCGTCTTGCTGCTGTCGCCCGATGCTGAGGGCAGGTTCTTGAGACACACCCCAACCTGTCTTTTGACGTCATCTGTTAGTTGCGCAGTGACATGGTAGTGTGTAGTACTTGTAGGTATACGTATACTATGCCACGGTCGTGGTGATGGGGGCGTGCTACCTGGGACACTCGGCTGCGAACAAGTCAGCACCTTGTCGTCATCATCATCCGCAACACGACGCACGCTTTCCCACCAGCCTGGCAATGTGCCCATAGCTGGTGACCTTGCCATGCGGTATTTCCTGGATCGCCTCGTACACGGCCGTGTACCACAGCCACACCTCTTCGGAGCGCTCGCCCGGGGCCATAGTTATTAGTTGTTAGTCGTTTGTAATCCAAATAGAGGGAGAAGTGAGGGACACCGGGGGTCGATCGCGACCCAAAGACGCCATGACGCGAGATCACGTGATACTGCATGATGCGCGCGCCAAGCCCATCGACTTTCCCTGCCAAACTTCGCGACCTCCTCGCAGCCCGCGCCCACCCCCACCACCAATCAAGCATGTCTGGACTTGCCGACTATCTGGCCAAAAACTACCTTACCGCTGACTCGGAAAAGAAATCCAAAAAGCGCAAAAGAAAGAACAAGGATGCCGGCCTCGTCATTGAAGACGACGACAACCTGGGCTGGAAGGACAACGCCGACAATGACGACGACGACGCGCCAATGATAGGTGAGCATCCCCCAACTCGCTCAATCGCAGATCTCGATGGCTAACACCGGGCCGATCAGTTGGCGGAGGTACACTCAAGAAGTCAAAGAAGAAATCAAAAGGCACTGATGCTGCAGCGTGGACAGCTGTAGGAGTCGCTGCGCCCTCACATGCCGCCCAGCTCGCCGCCGACGCCGCTGCCGCTGATGCCATCATCGCAGGCACCGCTGCTGATCGTCAAAAGGCGGCAGAGGCCGAAGACGAAGCGCCAGAGATGGTGGACCAAGAAGGCATCCTCAAGACAGCCTCAGGCGCAAAAGCAGGCCTGCAAACGGCCGCCCAAGTCGAGGCTGCCATGCACAAGAAGATGGCTGAGGACAAGCGCCAGGCGGAGAAAATCGCAAAGGAAATGGGCGGCGCTGCCCCCGAGACCATATACCGAGACGCCAGCGGTCGCATCATCAATGTCGCAATGAAGCGCGCCGAGGCTCGCAAGAAGGCCGAGGAAGAAGAGCGTCAGAAGCGCGAAAAGGAGCGGGCAGCGCGTGGAGACGTCCAGAACGCTGAAGCTGAGCGTCGGAAACAACAGCTACAGGATGCGAAGACGATGACGGTCGCTCGTTATGCAGATGACGCCGAACTCAATGATGAGTTGAAGGAGCGGGACCATTGGAATGACCCAGCCATGGGCTTCCTGCGCAAGAAAAAGGCAGGGCGCAGTGTCACGGGCAAGCCACTATACAAAGGGCCGTTCCAACCAAACAGATACAACATCCGTCCTGGCCACCGGTGGGACGGCATCGACCGAAGCAATGGCTTCGAAAAGCAGTGGTTCGATTCGAGGAACCGCAAAGCAAACATCGAGAAGCTTGAGTACCAGTGGCAGATGGACGACTAGTGTCTACTGTGGAACAGTCAACCACATAAAACGGCATTGTGTTTACTTGCATAGCGCGGCGTTTGGGAATTTTACACATACAATATGAATTATTATCATCTTCATGACCTGCGTCATTCTTAATTTGCTAGCTTCGAGACACCTGGTAGTGACGTGACTGGAGTTGATATGCTACATACAGACATATTCTCATCCGGCGACAAAGCAAGCCTGTAGCATAGCATGAAAATAGGAGACTTTACTACTACTGAATGTGTAACGATTGGCTTCAGTGCAGACTATATTAGCAGCTAACATTGTCATGGATTTGCAGAGCTTACAAAGATATATGCTCTTGTATACTCTTGTATGCTGGATCAAATCAATCTTGTACAGCTACGCAGCCGTGGCGTGGTGTTACTATATAAAACACTCTGTTATCGAACAAACTGTAAGACGACAGAAACCTCACATAAACAAATCACAAATCCGAAAGAACATAAGTGCACTACTAACTTCTCTCCTAGAGCCCAAGATTCTTCCTCGAAATTTCGAGAGAAGGAGAGCCAGAATATAAACTAGTTTGCAAGTCTGACACCCACGAACCTCATTACTGCCTGCTCACATCACCGCCGACTCAGCCGAGTAGCAGATGCACACGTGCTCAGTCTTTTGCAATACCAAGACAACAACTAGTTTATGCCATGAAGCACCAAACAGCAAGGCTGGGTGTAAACACGTCCTCACTTGATCTCGCATTTTGTATATATATACGTCTCCACAATACTCTGACCCAGTCTTGGCCTTGACCAAGTACCATCACATCCTACCAGCGTCGCGTGCAAGAAGATCTCTATCTTCAGACGTGAAGCCCAAGACCACGAGAAAAGATATGAGCCATTTCTAAATGGTGGTATCCAGCATCTCATCAAGTATACTATTGCGTAAATACCAACACAGTCCACAAACATCACATCTTCATTGCCCGTGTTTTTCATTTCAATTTATTTCATTCAAAATGAGCGTCCATTCATAACCCATCATAGTAAAACCCTCCCTTTCTTTCAGTAAAGGCAAAGGAACTAGATAAAAACTTCGTCCGTTGACTCCTTCTCACCCATGAAACTTGACTTTTTCCTGTTCCCTCAAGGACAACGCTCCTTCATGCGCTAGATGAAGCAAGTCGTTTGTCTTGTCGTGGAAGCGTAACCGGTCCAAGGGAAACATATGGTGGATGGATGGGTGTTCTAGAGCCGGGAGTACATTGGGGTATGATTTAGTGCTATGAGAGGTGTTAGTATGGTGGTGTTGGGGCCAGCAGGATAGATAGAGACGTACGGAGCAAGATCCGCAGTTGCAGCTGGAGCAGTCGCCCTTGCAGTTGCAGGAGGAGCAGGTGCTATTTTCCATCGAGTCAGCATATGAAAGATGGACAAGTCCCATGAGCAGCAGCAGCGCGACCATCACGGTACTGCCGCTATGCAAGCATGCCGGGTTGGCAGTGGAAAGGATAAGACGTACCAGGGAGACATGGTGATGGTTGATTGGTTGGGTTGGGTGGTTGGTTGAACTTGGTTGGTTGGGTAGTGTAGATGAGCGAATTCAGAAGCGCGATGAGGCCATCAAGGTGCTGAGAGGGGGACACTTATATAGACCCCCGGGCGCTGTTAGAACCTTTGCTTTCCTTTCCGCTTCCCATCCTTTTCCCAGCCCACCCTACCCACGCTGATGCAAGCCCCATCTGAGTGGATGGCCGCCCTGTGGGGTGTGTCATGCGCGACTTGTGCGGCCGCCTAGGATGCGCGGTGGGGTTGTACGTCCAACGAGTGACATATCGATGGTATTGGATTTGACCCCTCCTTTTTCAGCTATGGAACCCTCGGCCGGTAACCCACTCGATCACTCACCATTTTACTCGTACGGGACGACATGGAACGAGGACAGATCGGGGACATGTGCTTGGTGGACGGTCATATGTCGGGCCTGGGTGGGGAGTGATTGGATGGCACTATAGGATGCTAGCTAGCATGGACGGGCTCGCACTCGGGGTTGGGAAGCGACTTGATCGGATAACCGCTCCAGGCGACGAGCCACTCGCACAAGTCGCCCAGCCCCCGATGGTCTCGGACTGGGTTGTACTCGGTAGGATGCATACGGAGGGCTCCGCTAACATGGCCTTTGCCTCACTTGTGAATGGTAGCCTGACCACTCGATTGTCCCGCGAGCGCGGACTTGGCTTCTCCCCTGGGAATACCTTTTGCTGTACCATCTGGGACTTGACGCCACGAGTACACGTAAGAAGACTCGCAGGGCCCATTCCTTCGGGCAGCGCCATGGGACGGCACGGCCATGGGCGTGGGACCAAACTTGGCCGAGTATTCTTCCTATCGAGTGGTTTACGTCTCGGCTCATTACTGGCTGTGTATGTGAATGTGTATGTGTGTAGATGCTTCATGTCCTGCACATGTGAGAACCCCGCTCTTGCGTCTTGCCGGAGACGGTACCTGTGTGGCAGACCGGATAATGCGAGACATACTACATGGACGCACAGGAAAGCAGCAGAACACGCTATAATCCCATTGCAGCCTAATCAACCCGTCATTGTTCGCATAGAAGACTCGGCGCTTCTAGAGTACATGTACAGACGCACGTGGTGACGTCGCGTCCAAATCTAGATGTCGTCCCGCGTGACTCGATGGCGTCTAGTCTGGCTTGCCATGGCTTCACATGCCCGCCAATCACGGCAGTCTTGTCCCAGAACTAATGCAGAATCACGTGTATCAGCCTCTCATACGTTCCGCTACTACTCAACAAGACAATGGATCCAGTTGATGCCAAGTGAGCAACACTTCACCGGACGACGCCGACATGTCCTTCCCCCACACAAGATGTCTCAGAGTATCAACATGCCGGTTCTGTTAGCCAATAAAGCTGTGTGACTGAGCTGTAGTCGTCTGCATGTGATATTGCTTTTAGAAGGACTAGAATCGAGCTTGTGGGTTAGAGACACCGAGTTGGAAACCGCCCGATATGTCTCCATTTTCACGGTAGTTTTCACGGTAAGTTTGTATTGGAGTGTCATAGCTGTCGAATGACAAGAGAAGATACAAAGACGAAGAAAGAAGGTGACATTGTGGGGTCACTGAAGTCTCGATCGATATGTCATTGATATGTGACTGCAGGGCCGAAATCTGGATACTGCTAGTGAAAGACCGCCCCAACATGACCTTGGCTGATATTCTACAACTACGCTTCCGCAATAGCAGCCCAAGCAGTGACATCTGGCCCGTGACGCATTTGAGGAGACGGCGAAACGTCAGTCATGAGTTGCGCAGTGTCAAGCACAAGCTCGTCGTCTCCGTATTGGCCAATAATCTGCAAGCCCACAGAGTTGACGATGGAATTAGGGTTTTCTGACATCGTTGAAGCTTCATCGGAGCGTACACCTATTGGGACACTGACCGCAGGCAATCCAGCCAGACTGGCGGGGACTGTGAAAACATCGTTCATGTACGAGTGGATCGGATCCTGGGTTTCCACCTCTGAGACTGACGGCGCCATCGATGGGGCTGTGGGACACAGTATAACGTCAACCCCTTCCTCTGCTTCCTCTGAGGACGACTCGTTTTCGAACAGCGGATTAGGCCTGGCAAACACCTTGTCAAAGTCTTGTTGTACCAGTCTGCGGACCTTTTGTGCTTGAATGAAATAGTTGTCAATAGCTTCAGCGCTCAACGAAAAGGCTCCCAGCAAGATTCGGCGCTGAACTTCCGGTCCAAACCCTTGGCCGCGAGTTTTGGCGAATAGCACACTATCAGGCGTTCCGTCAATTCCCTCTGCTCTGCTGCCATAGCGGACTCCGTCGTACTTTGCCAGGTTACTGGATGCCTCTGCCGGGGCAAGCACGTAGTAAGCTGATAGAGCCTGTTGAGTTGTCGGTAGCCGAATGGGATGCAAACTATGCCCACAGTGCCACAATTGCTTCAGTTGTCGGATCCACGCTTTTCGAACAATAGGCTGTAAGGTGTTGATATTGTAGTCAAGGGGAATTCCGATCCTCAGGGAAGACGGTAGGCCTTCTTTACGCTTCCTAAAACGTGCGCGCGTTGACTGAGGGATGGACGTTGGGTCTTGCGCATCGTAAACATTGAGTTTGTCTGTGTCTTGTATTAGATGTACTACTCGCTTCATTCACGACTTGTACTTACCAAAGATGGCCCTCACATCCTCAGTGCTCCGCCCAAATATGCCAACGGTGTCTAGCGAGTTGGCGTAGGCGATCACTCCCCACCTTGACAGTAAGCCATAGCTCGGTTTAAACCCAACCACGCCCGTGTATGAAGCGGGAAGTCGAACAGAACCTCCAGTGTCGGTTCCTAGCGCTCTGTTTGTTTCAGCACATGCAGCCTGGCCTCGACAAGATTGAAGACTTACGCCCAGCACTGCGAGCTCGCAACTGCAAGCGCACTCCCACCTGAACTTCCTCCTGCAACCGAGTCGTCGCCCTCATATCTCTGCATTCTTACTGGGCCAAAGTGTGAATGAATTGAATGCGAGCCCATGCCAAATTCATCCATGTTGGTCTTGCCCATGACCACCGCACCTTCATCTTGAAGGAGCTTCACTACTGTCGCATCATATGGACTAGTAAAGTTCTCCAGTATCTTAGAAGATGCTGTCGTCTTCAATTCCTTCGTGCAGATGTTGTCTTTTATGGCGATTGGCTTATCCGCAATGCTGCTCGAGGCAGGATTGGATTCAGTGACATTGTCGCGCGCGGTCAGAACGGACGGCGCCACTAGGGAATTGAAAGCATTGAGGGATTTGTATTTTGATTGATTCAGGAGGTATGTCTTGGCATACTTGGAGAGTGACATGGAGGGTGAGTCGCATCGCTGGCGCAAGCTGGATGTCTGGAGGTGAGCGGGACGAAAAGTTGCCGCGACGTCATGTGGGGCTCCAACGGCACGGAGACTGACTCGAGCAATCTCGAGCACTTATACGGAAGATTAAATGCACGAAACTTGCAAAGTATTCTCTACAGTCAAACAAGTAAAACACCTCATGCGCTTTTGAGTTCAAAGTGATTTCGATAAGGGGCTCAATTGATAGTAGAGTAAGCAATTAAATTTTGAGTTGACTTTGCCTAGAAAAACGTAGTGGTAGTACTGTTGGAGGATTGCGTATGTAGTATGGACGACCATAGAAAACTAAACATCATGATTACATTCCCTACTGCCGGTTTTTTTCCTACCTTCAGAAGGTTTGTCTACTAAGCTACATCGTAGATCCCGTCCTGCAGATCAGCCCCAAATGGTCAACATCACGCCTAACGGGAAGACGCCAAACCGGATACATCGGTTCCTTCAGACTTGGCATACCTGGACCTTATGAAGATCATAGACGGAAGAAGAGCGAAAGGTTGTAGGAGGGCTGTTTATAGGTTGATTAAGTAATTGGCGTAATTCTGCAGTATAGGTGCAGTTCAATCTCGCACAAACACACAACTCCTCTTACATGCCTTCAATACATTACTAAAGCCATCCATCCATATAGACCGCTTCTCCATTATAGCAGCGCTTCTCAATCCATATACCTCAGGATGCTCAGCAGCAAGAACCTCAAACCAGCAGAACCCTGCTCGCCCAACGAAACCAATATCGACTCTGTAACGCGCCTCGCTGCGCAGGAAGAAGGGCATATGAAAGGGCGCAATGATGTTGGAACCGGAATTCACAGTACGAGGACAACATGGTGGCTGAAATTCTTCGGGTCATTATTAGCAACATGGCTTGCTATGTTCCTGTATGACCGAGTCATAGGCCTCCCTCGACGACCTTGTCCCACATTCGAAGCTTAGACTTGATCAAGTGGATTATTCTCACTGAGGCTGTGTTGTAAGATGCAGGAAAATGTAAAATTCAACTCAGATATCGAGGTGCTGTCTAATGTCATCACCAAGCCTCCACTCTTCATCCCGGACCATGCGGTCAAGCGGACTCTGTACATCGTCCTCGTCGCTTCTTCTTGTTCCACTAGTCCCCGCATCACTAATCTCAGTGGCGCCACTGACACTACCACTTGTGCTCTTGGTCCGTTTCTTCTTGAACCAGCTTCGTTTGCTCTTGGTACTTGCAGCGTCGGTATCCGAAGTTACTGATGCAGCGTACTCGCGTCCATCGCCATCGACTAGCGTTGGGTCTGTACTTAGTGCGACGCTGAGATTAGAAGAGAGTTTTCTGAGGTGATTGGTGTCAACATCGCTGGAATGGTCGGCTGGAGCAGGCCTTGGGGTAGGGATCGGTGTCGTTTCTGTGGAAGGGGTTGACTCGACAAGTTCGGCGTCACGGTACCATTTCCGACGACGAGTATAGCGGCCCCAACCGTCTTGACCTCTTCGGCCGTCTCTCCACTGCCAACAGTTAGCATCTCTGCGTTACATGAGCAATTTAGACTACATACCTTGTTATCGTAGTATATCCAGCCCGACTCTTCCTTCGACGCACCCTTCTCTGCCTTGCCGTCTTTGCCAACGCCATCAATCTTCCACTCACTACCCTGCACCCATCGCCATCTCGCACCTCCACCCTCAACTTCGGGTAGTTCAAACTGCTCTTTCGGCGGCACAGGGTTCAAGTGCTCGTCCGTCCATGATGCTCGCTCATAAGCAAGCATCGACGAGGTCCAGCCAATGCCTAGCCATCTCCGCTGGTTCTCATAGATGGAAAAGGTAAAGCGTACTCCTGTTGACTCTGGCCGGCGCTTAGCGGCGAGGGAGGCAGCCACTTCCTGTGTACTCTTCTTCCGCGGTGGAAGAGGCGGTGCACCCTTCTGGTTGACGGGTGTTATTTCACCAAAATCCAGTCCAGTGAGAAAGGCGCAAGTTCGCCGGACCGTTCTCGATCTCCAGAGTAGTGTGCGCGTGACGCGGGCTGGTCGGGAATGCCAACTGAGCATCACTGTGCCTACTGCAAGCACGACTCTCTTTGTAGTGAGGATGTAAAACGGTGGGAGCGTAAGGGCTATCCATAGCGGTAGTACAAAGAGTATGCGAATGAATAGCACGGTCAACGCTGGTCGTGTTGTAGCCGATGTCGCGGTCCTCTGAGTAGAAAGAAAGTCTGTCAGGCGCAGGAATGGGTCCAGAAGAATATTGCAGCGCGAAGTGAAGAGCTTCAGGCTGTCGACAATCTCTTCCAGGCTCTTGTGGTGCTTGATGTTGGTGTCCGACTCGACTCGCTTATGCCCTGTCTGGCCCTTCTCGCCAGTCCATCCGGTGGATGACAGGGGAGAGTATCTGCGCGTGTACATGCCTAGTATCAGGCCCGAGACGACGATAATAGGCCCGGCGTATCTTGTAACTGCATCACCGTACATGACGACTGCCCAGAAGGCCGCTACTAGGAGAAAGCTCTCCCAGGGATCGCCGGTTGTCCATGTCACCAGTCCGGCAAACTTGTTCAGCGGAAGTATGAAGGGATGCGAATATGCGAGAACGCGTGTGATTTGCGGCGGGGTAGCAGCGAGTAGCGGAGATTTCTGGTGCACGAGTATGGCAGAGCGGCGCTTGGTCTGGGGCGTCGTCTGTCCTAGGTGAGCGGGAGAGAAGGAGGCATAGGTGGGCGGGTTCGGATCGCCGGTTGACTGCGGGGACGACGCATCGTTACTGGACTTGTTGGGGGTGGACATGTGCTCTATCCAGGGAGTATCTAGTCGAGTGTAAGCATGGTGGTTGCGCGACGACGGTTACTTGCAATCTGGTTGCGAGAGTTGAGGGAACCAACCTAGTGCGGCCATGCATGGGGATGTGCGTCATCGCCCGGCGGCGCAGATGAGGCTGAGGGCCACGCTCTCACTCTCGTCCACCCGCGCTCTGGGTGGCTGTGTGTGGGTAGAGTCAGGACGGCACTTGAGCAAGCAGAAGAACAGCCCGGGTGAGGTTAAAAAGGTGTCATGCAGGCAACGCCCGTGGTACTGCTGCGGCAGAGGGTCATGGTCATCTCTCCGGCGGGGGGGCCTCTGAGCATGTGAATGCTTTAGCCCGAGGACGACTTGCGCAAGCCATGTGGGCAGCCCTCGGCGATGGGCGCCGGGTAAACAACCAGTCCGGCGTGTTTACAAGGAAGATGTGACTTGGAGATGCAAGCCCGGCCATTGCAACTACACTTGCAAGCATGCAACCACACACGAACAATGGCTGCGGAGATTGCAGTTTGCGATCGTGACGTGATTGGCTGCGGCGCTGTCGATCACGTGCAAGCCTCGGAAGCAGACCGAATCTGCGGAAGGCGACCCAGAAATTTTGGAGACGCCCTCGTCGCCGACAGCACCCGCCACCAGCAAGCAGCAGACTAGTAGCAGCTCTGCGTCTCACAGTCCGAAAAGAGGAAACCGTCTCACTCTCTTCCCCGCCTTGCTCCTGTTCCAGCGACAATGGTACGATCCACCTGTGTCTTCACACCACCCAGACTAATGCCTGCAGGCCCATCGTATAATAACACAAGTCGTCTTCTCCGGCGCCCGAATAATAGGTCGAGCCGTGTCTGAATCGTATCGTCAAGCCGCCGCGTCCCAGAAATATGCAGCAGCCAACCAGGGCAAAGGTGGGAGCGCTTTCTCCTCGTCGAACATCACCATGGACGAGGCCTGCCAAATCCTGAACGTAGGGCCAGGAAAGATGGGAACCATTGAATCCGAAGTAGTCACGGAGAGATTCAAGAGATTGTTCGACCTGAATGATCCAAAGAAGGGCGGCAGTTTCTATCTGCAAAGCAAGATTTTGAGGGCAAGAGAAAGGATTGAGAGGGAGCTACAAGGCCACCAGCGTGTTGCGGAGAGGGAAAGGGAACTGTCAGAAGGCTTTAAGCCAAAATTCACAAAGGAGGATTGAGGCGAATCCAGGTTAGATGAAGCGGTGGACACTTCGCAGCAACCTGCGCCCGCCGTTGGGCTGTCAGCACTGCGACTGTGACCAACGACCCAACTCTCAAAGCATTGCACACGGTGACGAAGAGATGTCTTGTTGCATTTGAGTGGCGTTTGGCATAGCGTTTGAGCCTTCCCTGGGCACAGTACAGCGAGGGCGCTCTGGGGTCGAGGGTTTAGTTGGACTGGCACGAGTATGCTTCTACGTCTCTCCACTCTCACATGTATATGTATTATTTCATAATGTTCGAATACTGTACCATCATCCGCTGTACCAACGAGGCAAGCAAATGTGTTATGTCAATGTCAAAGTACCAGATGCTTGACCTACTCTAATGATTCAACATGCAATGCGGCGCCTTTTGCAAGTGTTATCTGGGCTGACCTCGATCTATACAGTATAGCGCCAGGATATGGAATTGCGATTCCACAATCATTGACTGAGTCGGAGGTTGGCGAGGGGCCGGCTCCCACCCCACAATGCCAGAGGTTCGCGCTAAAGGCTTGGCTTACACCAGGACCGTTTGGCCACAAAACTTTCGCGCGCAAAGCCCTTTGCCCTTTGGCACCACACCGCTCGCTGTCAACCAACCACCCCCGCACACGCGCACAACCATATCCAGTGGCTGCGCACAACCCACGTACATCCAGGAAACGCGACACCAAATGGTCGACTCGTATCGTCCTGGGCGCGACCGCCCGCGACCGCTCGCCGACCGCATGACATTCACTGCTGGAAGCGGCGACAGTTATCGACCCGGCGGCGACAACAACGGCAACCGCTCGCAATTCACATTCGAGTCCAACCATCCCGCCCCCCGCTTTCCGCCTTCTGGCCCCGCCAACTCGCGAGGTCCCTCCGGATCTGCAGCGCCTAGAAGACGCGGTCGTGGTGGGGCGTCGCGAGGCCCGTCTCGTGCTGATGGCAGGAACAATGCAAATGGCTATCGCAGAGCCCCTTTCAAGAAAGCTGCGCCTCACGAGCGTGCTTTGCTCCAGCACCGTGACAACCAGAGCCCTGAGCGCTCACTAGGCGTTGCAGAAAACTCCAACCGCTTTCAGAACCCTGATGACCTGTCGGACGATGAAGAAACCGATATGGACGTAGAGAACGATGATTCTGCGGATGGCGACGCGTCACAAAATAAGCCAAAGATTACTCGCACACAGCTGAAGCGTGCTGATGGCGACTCTGTCCCGAAATGGTCCAACCCAGACCCGTATACTGCACTGCCCCCTCCCGATGAGACTACAGGAAAGAGGCTGGACGTTGTGAAGCTGATTCGAAAAGCGAAGAATCAGGAGGCTGAGAAGGCTACTGGGCACAATTCGGTCGTTGCCAATGATGATTTTATCTCGTTTGGTTCTGATCATGAAGACGATAAGGACGATGAGGACGATGCCCGAAACCCCATACAAGGCTCATTGAATGACTTGACACACAATGGCAGTCTTGCGAGGAATAGGCAAGAAGCGGCCGGAGCGGACCATCGAGCACCTCGTGGCCCCAAGGCCAACAACAAGCGTAAAGCCATGGTAGGTGGTATAGTCGACGAGTGGTTGCCTATCCGGAATGATGATGCAACACCTTGGCTCCCCTCACGCAACGCCTATGTGCATCTTGCGCGTGATCCAGAGAAGTGGTAAGTCGGTTATTTTCCAGTGGCTGAGCGTATATTGGGAACTTTGTAATCCGCAGTGTCCAATCATTGCGACAGCCTTGACGCCATACCTAAAGATTCTTTCGTTGACCTCAAACTAGGCTTCACAACGAAATACTGGATTTCTATGATTTTGTTGCCCCCAAAGAATTCGAGCACGAGCAACGCAACAGACTTGTCCTCCGGGTCAACAATGCGCTGGGTCAACGCAGATTTCCTCAAGAGAATGGCCGTATCCTATGCTTTGGTTCCTTCCCAGCAGGTCTATATCTGCCTACTGCTGATATGGATCTGGTGTACGTTTCTGATCGACACTACAATGGTGGTCCTCCTGTTGTCGATATGTCGCAAAGGGGCGCCAACAAGAGCCTGTTATACAAGGCAGCCAACAGGCTCAAGAGCACAGGCATGGATGCCCATGGATGCCAAGTCATTCAAGCCAAGGTTCCTATCATCAAGTTTGTGGATAGGATCACTCGACTTCAGGTTGATATTTCCTTTGAAAACTTGAGTGGAGTCCAAGCTCAGGCCACATTTGACGAGTGGAAGCTGCAATACCCTGACGTGGTATACATGGTGGCGCTTCTAAAGCAATTTCTTGTGATGCGCGGACTGAATGAAGTGCACACGGGTGGACTTGGGGGGTTCAGCATCGTATGCTTGGTCGTCAGCTATATCCAGCATTCTAAGAAAGCAGAAAACCTTGGCGAATGCTTCATCGGATTCCTGAAGTACTATGGTGATTTCGACTTGGCCAGGAAACGCATCCAGATGCATCCACCAGCTATCATTGAGAAGGTAAGCATACTGATGTCTTGCGAAGGTCGTTCACGAAGCTGACGTATTTCAGACCGCTTATGGAATCGACGGTCGCCCGGAGAAATTTAACGGTCTTTCCATTCAAGACCCGAACCGTCCAGAAAACAACATTTCCGGTGGCTCTCACAGGGCTCAGGATGTCTTTGATGCCTTCAAAGAAGCCTACTACACCCTTGAAGATCGAATGAAGGCATGCCGCGCAGGCCAAGACATTGGACCGAGCATTCTTCAATGCCTCCTTGGTGGCAACTACGAGACTTACAAGCAGCAGCGAGAGCACTTGAGGTCTCTCAAGTAAGGTGAAGTTATTGGATTTGATTTGGCCGCTTTCGCTCTGCAGTGCCGTCTTCATCAGCCCACCTCCCTCGCCCAAATTCCTTTTTGATGAATAAGCCAGAGATACGGGGAAGCGATTTCGGCATGATTGTACGATACAACTATGTTATCTATGCACGGAGAGCACGGGATCTGCGGGCATTTAGAGGACGGACAAACGCCCTGGTTCTTCAAACCAGAGCGATTTGGTGCGACAGTAGGCGAGTATGAATGCCTTGGCATGCTTTACTCACTTACCCTCTCTCTAAACAGGTTAGGGACAGCGCATTTTGTTTCAAGCATACTCCTTACAATATGAGATACCCCTCGGAGTTGGCCTCGCAACAGGCCGCTTTAGGCGTTTGGCGAATTATGGACGGGTAATACTTCCGGCACGAATGGACGGACAGACGGACAGACGACCTCGCTTTCATTCGATACGGAGAAATTCGGCCTCATGAGCGATTACATGATAACCTCCCCATAGAACTTCCGGTCTCTGACACACAAGGTGTAAATCTTCTGTCCGAAATCCGAAGAAAAAAGAAAAAAAAGAGACAAGGCTCAAAGAGCACAAACGTGTCTTATGAACAAACATGTTCTTTTCTACGTGTAACTTTTATCCAGGTCTTCTTTTTTATTAACCATTGTCTCTTTTCTCTGTACTCTTAGCTGCGGTGTATTCCATGATAATCCGTTTTTCCAGGTCCTCCTCTTCCCTCTTTCCATTCTTGCTCTTATCTTTGATCCATCTAGGGTTTTCCTTCCTGGATGGGACAAACCATTCTACTAATGACTAAAACTTCATCCTTCTGCAGCAGCAGAAACTGTCGCCAGCAATGGGACGTCTTTTCTCATTGAGTCTGCAGGCTTCTAATGCGTGCGCTTGAGGAAGAAAGACGGACTTCTTGCTTCGAAAATGGCAAGTAGAAAGAGCTTTTTTTTTCTCTGCCTTGTTGGAACCTTTAGATATACCAATGTTATTACAATTTTTATGGAGAACTTTTCTTCAATACTCGCTAAAGTAGACACAGAACTCAAAGTACACCAGACTAGAAATAGTCAACCAACCTCCATCTTGAAAGGCAATAGACACCCTTTACTACCATTCCAATACACCTCATCTACAGCTCCTTCTTCGTCTCGACAATTGTCTCGTTCTGGGCCTGCTCAATAAGCTTCCTTGCTACAGCCGCACTCTCCCTCCAGCTCCTCTGACGCTCCCAGAACCTAATCTCAGCAGTAGTCTCGCTCAGACTGCTTCGTCGCGCGTCTTCCTCTAGACTGCTCCTAGTAATCTCGCTGTCCTTTTCATTCAGCTTAGGCATGTTTTGTAGCTGACTGAGGTTTTCTTCAAAATACTGCTTGCGAACGAGGAAACGCTCCCGGCGCTCCTTCTGTAAGCCTGGGGTGTCGAGCTTGGAAAGGATGATACGAACGCCCCAGCGGAAGAGAATAAATAGATGTTCGGCAAAGAAGACGGTGAGAAGGAGAGCCCAGAGCTGAATGTTGCTGGGGCTGCCGTCGGGACCTGTGTTGTCGTTCCAGAACATGTAAACGAGAGCTGAAGTGGTAATACTGCCAAGCCAAGTGAGGAAAGATAGGGAGTCAAGCCAGGGACCAATAGTGTCGGCACGCCATGGTGTGGGTCGGCGCATCTCCACGCAGATCTTCATCGCGTCGGCACGGAGCTCAACCCAGTTGTTGATGAGGAATGATACAGCAGTCAGGGGCCAGACAACAGAGAAGAGCGATAGGTAACCAAACTGAACAACCATCTCGCGGAGATCGGTGGTGACGTCGTAAACTTCGAGCTCGGCCTCTTTGCGGACACGGTCGAGGAAAGCGGCGTCCTCAGGTGGGTCGTTGGCAGCAGATGGTGGTGCAGATCCGCCGTTCTTAGCAGCTCGTTCCGACTGAATCTCCTTGTACTTGTCAAGCCCGCGACGCTTGAGGTATGGGACGATGAGTTCCATGCCCAGGTTGACCACCTGAGCAGTCACGGTAAAGTAAATAACCTGCTTGCGAAGACGGTCCGGGTTGATGCTCCAGTTGGAGCTCTTTGATTCGAGATGGAGTTGCTTCTCATCCTGGGCGAAAGGTCGAACAGCGACATGGAAGACGTCCAAGTATGGTACAATGACTTTGCCAAAAGGAACGTAGACGAAAGCAGTCAAGAAGATACCCAGGTAAGACATGATAAAGTTCATGACAAAGATCTTCTGGGTCAAGGCTTTCTCGTAAGCGGCGTGGGTCTCGTAGTTTTCGAACTGAGTCAATTGAGTGGCAGCATGGGTCAGAAGTGTGTTGAGGATAGGGTTGACCGTGGTGAGGATGCCAGTAGGAATAAAGACCTAAGGATGATTAACACAGGAACAGAAGGAAACGCGATTGCACTGCTCACCAGGACGCTCTTGAGTGGTCCGTCATAGACTTCGGAGATGAAGACCTCAATACCGAAGCACGTCGCAATGACAGCTCCGAGCGAGCAGGCCGCGATGATTGCAAAGGGGATTTGCAATAATTGCCTCTGGAAGCGTTTGGATGCAGGGAAGAAACCAACTTGCTCGCCCGTGACGGGGTCCGTGATGGTCTTCTCGGGCACGAAGTCTCTCTTCTTAACCTCGATATTGGACACACCCTTGACACCCCAACGAACACTCAGATCCCTCTCCTGATGCTTCCAATACTCGGTGAAGACGGTGCACCACAAAGCGCTTGCAAGAGCATAAATGGGTGAGAAATAGCCAAGGAATAGCCATGAGAAGAGGCCAAATCCCGCAGCCGGGATGAGGAAGGTAAAGTAGGACTGCGTGAAGGCGAAGTAGAAGGCGATCTGTCCTTGTCAGCTCAAGATTCACCTAAGACTTGGTAAATTAGCCTACCTTCTCTCCCATTCGATTACGAATTTCATCCAGGTCTTCGGTAGTCAGGATGTATTGTGACGTCCACTTCTTGATCCAATCCTTGTTGTAAGCATGGTCGTGCAGGGCGAATATAGATTCGACATTCTTCCATTCGCCCTCCTTGGGTGTTATTCCGGCTCCACCTTCTGAGGTAGGGTTTGTGATAAGCTGGTAAATTATGCGCAGTCGTTCGGCCTCGTACATTGGCTCTGCTTCAAGGGATTCACGCGTAACTTTTTCAGGGGCAGCAGATCGGACGCCATGGATCCAGTCGCGGACTCTGCCAAAGGTTAGTCATTGATCTGTCGAGAGAGAGAGAGCATCAGCTGTACGTACCTGGACCTGTAAACCTCGCCAAACAAGTGCTCATCCGAAGCAACCCTCACAAAGAGCAGAAGCGAGTTCGAGTCTCCATTGCGGACCTCCGTCTGCAGTCCGACATTGGCAAGGGCCTCGCAAAGCTTCTCAAACTGTGCAGCCGCCTTAGCCTTGTCTACATACCCGTCAGCGCGTTGCTTCATTCACTCCACCGTGCTGGCAAGCTTACCTGTGCCGGCAAAGCGGTAATTGATTACATAGTCGACATCGAGATTGGACTGTAGGGCGTTTGATTTGGCCATGTCCGACGACGAGGCCGAGGTGAGGAGGGCGATTTTGAGTCTGTATACGGACCAGGAGAGGTTGGTGAAGTAAGGAATCGCAGCCGCAGCAGGGTTGCTTGTCCCCTCTTTTTGGGTCGACATGCCAGGAAAGGTGTAATCAGGGTTGCGGGCTGGGCTATCAGGGACAAAACGTCATCGTCGCGTATACCCCGGTCCCGCGCCGCCCCTGCGCATCATCAATCCATCCTTTCTACAACGGCCAACATCAAACTGCGCAACTATCTTAACGTGTGCAGCATCTGTTGTTGTTTTTTATTACAATTCTCTTTTTTTTGCACTTATAGTTAAAAAAACAAAAACGGATCTGTACAACCATACCCCGCACTTTCTTGGTTCGACACAATAACGAACATTGATATCGCTCGTAAACTTTTCTTATAAATCGACAAAAGTCCTATGGCTCACACGAGAAGCTTTTGGGACTTCCATTCTCTGCCGGTGTGAAGAAGAGCTTTTCTTGCGCGTAGGTCATCGTGTCGTAGTCTAGTTTTGCGGTCTCGGTCTTTTGCTGGCAAATTATAGAAGATTCACTGTTGAGGTTTTTTTGCTGATATATTTAACGATAGACCCAGAAATTAGAGTAGTATGATGATTCGCCGTCAACTATGCTTCTGTGAACAGATTTATAGCCATTTAACGTCCACTCAACCACATCACGATGTTTGTTTTCGTAGCTATCATACCAAAGTAAACCATACCATACTAAGTACCGTTTAATGGTTCTAACAGTAGTTGACTTGCTTTTTTAAGATCCTTCTCTCCCCCTTGACATTTACTATCCAGATTGGTAGCCGGTTTCTTTTCCAACAGATTCTGTCAGCCCTAGCTTTCAAAGCTTTGTCAATTTCATAATTAGTTGGCCTGATATTGCATCACCACCTCTAAGCAACACGATTAAGTCTTGTCTTCAATCTATTCAATCGATCATGTATTGAGAGAGTAGAAAGGAAGTAGGAGGAGAAGAATTGCTAGTGCCTCATGTCTCCAAAGTATAAGCTTGTCAGCCACCGTATGGAAACAGTCGAACACGAATCCAAGCACGCCGTGCAGAAGCTCTAATATCATGGTATCTAATTGCCTACTGCGCCACTTTACGCAACAATATCCCCTCCAAACCCAATTGGCCTTCTCACCGGACCCTGCTTCTTGTACGGCACAATAGCCAGTGCCTTGTACGTCTTGCCCATTCCATTCGGGCCTCTATCTATAAGTCTCTTCCAGCCCGTTTCCAGACGCTTCTTCGTCTCCTCGTCCTTTGCTGCCTTGAGAAGACGATCAGCCCGTTCTTTGATACCCATTGTAGACAGGAAAAAGGATTGCTCGACAGGGCCGTGAACTTCGACGCCGGGAGAGGCATCCAAAGCTGAGTCGGCTAAGGCAAGAAAGTCTACATCTGCAGAGAGATCCACAAGACCTGGCGAGGCAAAAGGTGATACTGTGGTGTGCGAGCGGATACCACGAAGAGTGTTCGCCGGGATGGTATCCAGAGGGCCATAGTCCAGTATGAGAGCTGCTCCGGAAGGCTGTGGTTTTGTGAAAGTTTCCTCGTCATATTGTGGCACGGTAAGTTGACCGCCTGGCGCTGGTGTGTTACTAGGCTTGGTGTTACTACCGCCTATCCTTACAGCAAAGTCTGATACGTAAGCAAGTGACTCTGGCGAGATCTCGATAACCGCATCGGGCGTCTTCTCCAGCTTCTTGTAACGATCTGATAACTTAGGCAGATACAATGAGTGCGGTGTCGGTGTCTTTGATACAGTGAGCTCAAAATCGAGCTTCTCAGCATTCTTTGGCGCCGATGAGCTTGATGAGTTCCCGTCTGCATATGGAGAGGTCGGTGATACAACAAGCTCATGCCAGTTGTTCTTAGGGGCCGTTACGCCGTGCTTGGGTGTGATAGGACCTGTTGGTGTAATGATAGTCGATGACGCAGGTACGGAAGACTGCGCGACGTTTTGAAAGACGTGTATAGGAAGCGCGTCAAAGAACTCGTGAGCGAGTATAAAGGGGGTCGCTGTAGCTTCTGTGTCCCTTGTCAGCAATCCGTCACAGTGGTAGGATCAGGCATTGCCAGAAACACACCCTTGGGAACAAGCCGAATGTCTTCACACCACTCAATTTTGCAGCCTGGAATGTACTTGCATGGCGCAGTCAGGCCAATTTCACTTTTTGTGAGATCTTCGGTTCCAGAAAGCAGTTTTGCCTGCTGTTTCTGTAGGTAGGGCGACGCTTCAATAAGGTAGATCGCCTCAATGCTCTTGGCAAAAGTCTTGAAAGTAGAAATAGTCTGGTGACTTGTCAATCCGTCTTCTGCTTTGTTTCTTATGTGTTTGTTTTACCCTTAGGACATCGTCCATTAATGTGCCTCGTCCCGGACCAACCTCAATGATTTGCACCTTGTCTTTCTTTCCTTGTGCCAACCATTCTGCGTATACCCATATGCCGATCAACTCGCCAAATATCTGGCTAATTTCTGGTGAGGTCACAAAGTCGCCCTTTGTTCCGAATTGATCCTGCCCGCTCGTGGTTTGTCTGGTGTAGTAACCGCCTTCAGGATGGGTGAGACATTGTCGCATGTATGCCGCAACGGATATTGGTCCAGTCGTCTGATATCACTGTCAGACCTTGCACATGGTAGGCCGATTGGTTCCTTACGGTAATGGCCTGGGCTAGAGTCTTTGCCAGAGGCGTTGACCATTGCCGTTCCGAGTTTGCAGGAGCAGAGGTCGACGACCACCTTGAAGCGCATTTACTTCTCTGGCATCCAATTGATTTGGGGCCTAAGCGCCCGTTTCGCGCTGCGTTCCGCAGTAGATTAAGGGGTTGTGTTCTCATGTCGACGCTCTATCGTCGTTCCATGACGTCTGCGCGTTCGGAACTCAAAAGTTCAAATCGGAACGCCGAGGTGAACGAAGCTATGACCATCGCTCTCAGCTTCGGCCTGTCACTGTCTGCGACACTCTAATTCGGATGCCAATCATATTTCAGTCTGTGGTATCTGGCTCTAAGTGAAGTCTGCATTGTATATCAGGCGAAAAAAATACTCAGAAACAAAGTAAAAATTGAGAAAGAGAAGGAACAATGGCATCCCGCTGGGCAAACGAAGAAGCAGACAAGGCCGAGGAACTACGTCGAAAGAAAGAAAAGGAAGAGAAGAAACGGTTAAAACTCCAGAAGCAGCAAGAAGCAGAGGCTGCAGCACGAGCGGCGCAAGAAGCCGAATCACGGCCTGCAAAGCGTCGAAGGCTGTCGACAGGCGACGACGATGAAGAGGCCTCCAAATCAAAAGATGCTCAAGAAGAGAGAAAGCTACTGCGCTTCGAAGGCGGAGGCTGGTCCTCCTGCCGGCACACATCTAACTTTGAGACGCTCAACCAAATCGAAGAAGGCTCCTATGGCTGGGTATCACGAGCACGCGACATAACCTCGGACACGGTGGTAGCCCTGAAGAAAGTGAAAATGGACTACAACCAAGACGGCTTTCCCATCACAGCACTACGCGAGATATCCATTCTGCAACGCTGCCGACACGACAATATCGTCAAACTGCACGAGATTCTATCTGGCGACGATCCCCAAGAATGCGTCCTGGTCATGGAATTCCTCGAGCACGATCTCAAGACACTGCAGGAAGACATGAGCGAGCCGTTCATGGCATCAGAAGTCAAAACACTGCTACGCCAGCTGGTATCTGGAGTCGGATATCTGCATGAAAACTTCATCATGCATCGGGATCTCAAAACATCAAACATTCTGCTCAACAACAGGGGCCAGCTCAAAATCGCCGACTTTGGCATGGCCCGCTATATCCCACCTGCCAACGCGCCTCTGACACAACTCGTCGTAACGCTGTGGTACCGCGCCCCAGAGTTGCTCCTCGGCACGCGGGACTACGGGCCCGAAGTCGACATGTGGAGCGTAGGCTGTATATTCGGGGAGCTGCTAGCCAAGGAGCCCTTACTCCAAGGCAAAAACGAAGTCGACGAGTTGTCCCTCATCTTCTCGTTGTGCGGCTTGCCCTCGGAGAAGACGTGGCCGCAGTTCTACCGCCTGCCCAATGCAAAAAGCCTCAAGCTGCCGCGAGACCATCGCAACGCGCCGTCTTTCAATCGTGCAAAGTTTCCGTTCCTCACCGCTGCGGGAATCGACTTGCTCTCTTCGTTGCTTGCGCTCAACCCAGAACACCGCCCGACGGCCGACGAGGTCCTGGCCCATCCTTACTTCAAAGAACAGCCCAAGCCCAAGCCGACGGAGATGTTTCCTACGTTTCCCAGTAAAGCTGGGCAAGAGAGAAGGAGGAAGAAGAGTCCAAATGCGCCAAAGAGGGGGGATGCTCCAGGTATACAAGGGAACCTGGATTTCAGTAGCATTTTCAGGGGGAGAGAAGAGGAGGAAAAGGGCGCTGGGTTTCAGTTGAAGATGACTTGATTTATTCGGAAGTATTAGATAGACATTTTTTTCAATTAGACAATTGGCTTCTATCACCATGGCTAAGGCGTCGTCGGTCCGCCTCGATACCTGTCCGCGGATAACTCGGGTAATAGTACACTCTAAATGGCCCCCCCTTCGACGAGGCCTCCAACCCAATTGACACCTGTTCGATTTTTCTTCGAGATGCTGCAGCGTGAGGAACTACAACAATCACCTACGGTCCCTACTCCGGCTGCGGTCGCTGCCGTAGGAACTATAGCTAGGGCTTCTCCTTGCTCTTGCTCCACCACTTCCACTGCTAGGCCCAGCTCTCTGCGGTGTACTATCCCTCCTGCCGTAACCTCGTCGTGGCGGCGTTCTCGACGGTGACCGACTGTAAGAAGAACGGGAAATGCTCCTTCGTGGCGAGCGGCTTCGGGATCGTGAATATGACCGCCGACGTCCTCCCCATCCTCCACGTCCACCACGACCGCCTCTACCTCGTCCCCACTGTCCGCGATCGGGCGACATTCGGCGCGGTGGAGAGCGGTAACGTGGAGGACCGTCCATAGGCGGTGGTCTGTATGCGCCAGGTGGCCCTCCTCGCTGTCCCCATCCACCACGTCCATGACTGCTGTTTCCATATCCACCGTCAAAATCATCGTGGAACCTGTCGCCTGGTGGTGGGCCTCTGCGCGCTGGTGGAGGGGTTTGCGAAAAGCGACGTCGAGGCAAAACAATGGAGACTTGGATCTTAGCTCCGTCCAACTGAGCATCGTGCATTTTTGCAATTGCGCGCTCGGCGTCGTCAACTTCTTCGTAGAGTATGTATGCTATGCCGCGGTTTATGTTGACTACTTGGCAGTTAGGTAGGTGCTTACAATACTATGAGAGTACCTACAAGTTGGGTTCATGGGCATCCTGACATCCTTAATGACACCATACTTTCCGAATATTTCTCGTATATGGTCTTCTTTGACGTTTCTGGTGAGGGCTTCGACGACAATCTGCCGTAACATTAGCGACAATTCCGGTAAAGCAGCAAGGCTGAGCCCGAATCAAGTCTGTGTACTTGGGTCGAGGCACCTTGTCTTCTCACCTTTGCACTTCTGGGTGCCGGCGACCCATCTCTCGGGGTAGGGCTGCGAGTATAGCTCCTCCCTCGCGAGCGCGATCTGCTGTCTGGTGTGTAGCTGCGTCGTCCATTGCGCCTGGGAGACGGGGAGCGGGGGGAGCGGGATCGAGTGCGCGAGCGAGAACGTGTAGGCGATCTTGGGGACAATGACCGGCGTGGTGAGCCAGACAGGGCTGAACGAGAGCGAGTGGGCGATCTGGCTTGCGACCGGTCGCGAGATGGGCTGCGGGTGCGCGACCGCGAGCGCCTTGGGGACGGGGAACGGGTCGGCATGGTTTGAAGTTGTGAGCAAAGTGGTCGCAGGAGGTTTTTGTCTAACAAGCGGCGTCCGTCATATGTTCAGAGGTCGAGGTGGGTGTTTTGTCCGTGTACGGTTTGCTCGCGCGTAATCTTTTGGCAGCTCAAGCTCGCAGCTCGCAGCGAGCTTCGGACTAGCGCAGGCACGTGACTATCGGGGAAACGCCCAAAGAACCAGAGCAACCGGCGCACGTCATAACGGGGCGAGACGCGAGGGGCAGACGCGGGCTGGCTTGGACACGTCAATTGTATGTGTGTACATAGACTGCACCAAGGCATCCGCTCTGGTCTCGCGGCAGGGTGCTGCGTGGCATTGGGTGGACCGCTGTGGATGTCGAGTCATACATAGTCTGTCCAAACGACGTGCCGTGCACAAACACCACAAATGCTCTGCGGCTGGCGCCAATGCAAAACCAATCTTAATCGTGTGCCATGCATGGGGTTCGACGGCGCGATGACAGCAATTCGACCCGCTCCGTGGCCTTGACCCCAGAAAGCGGCAGATGCGCGTGGACAGGCGACACACTAGGCGGGTATCGCGGAGGGCATGGTGTAATAATGGGCATATTCGCAACCGCATCGGCTCCCCGATGCGGCCAGTAGAGTACACGGCTGCAGGATGGCGCAACGAGAACGCGTGACAGGGCGTGGGACGGCGGCGAGAGTCCACGGCCGAGGGGTTTGGCCGTCGCGATAGGAAAAGTTGATTTCATTGCCAGAGGGCGGGGTCGAAACAGCCCCACTATCAAACCACGACTTAGCCCAACAACGCAGCACCAACCCTTCTCACCGCATCTGCTCTCTGACCCGGCTTAGTCAAAAGTACCTGCATCTCCTCTGCCTCGCTCCCGTCAAATTTCTCATCTCTCCAAGCTCCCGCAGCACGCACATTACCCCTCTCCAAACATGTCCTGGCAAGGTAAGCAACGCGCCCCTCTACGCGGCCACAAACGCTGACCTGAACGCCAGCATACGTTGACACCAGGTACGTCTGACTTGTACCTCGATGGCCACTCCCATCTAACTCCAGCCTCTAGCCTCGTCGGCTCCGGCAACATCGACAAGGCCCTCATCTGCGATCTCGAGGGCGCAACCAACTGGGCCGCTTCCCCAGACTTCACGGTACGTCGCTTGGTTGCCCAACGTGTGGCAATGGCGTCCATGCGAAGGCCACGGCAAGGCATGCACACGCTGACACACTATAGCTCGCCGATGCGGAGAGGGCAGCCATTGCCAAATCGTTCAGCGACAAGTCGGACCCCAAGAAGGTCATCTCCGAGGGTGTCAAGATCAACGGCGTCAAGTACATGACTGTCCAGGCAGACGACGAGGGTTTCAAGGCCAAGAAGGTACCGTCTAGAGAATGGCTCATAATGCTCGTTGGATATCCTGGCTAACAGCAAGTCTAGGGCAAGGAGGGCGTCGTCGCCTTCAAGACTGGCCAGGCCGTCATCATTGCTCACCACGGCGAGGACGTTCAGACCACCAACGCTTTCAGCACAGTCGCCGAGCTCGGAGAGTACCTGAAGAAGCACAACATGTAAAGCGGGTCTGATTTAGAGCTCTTTGTACGTTACGAATATTTGCATAGTCTCCCTGTAGGAGCAGCGGGTGGCATGGCTGGTAGCAACGATACCGGACATGGATATGAATCATGGCGCGCGACACTGCGAGCTTGAAGAGTCTTCTTCGATACAATGACATACCCTGAAACCACACTTGTGTGAATTACCACAGTCAGTGATGTCCATCTGTAATGCACAAATGGCTGCCTAGTAGCACGACTTGACAGTGATGGCAACATGCAACAGCGAGTACACAAAGACAAATTACACGTCTGAAGACAAGTAGGAAGAATTCAATGCTCTGATAATTGTGAGTGCTCCAGACTAGTATGGCCGTTGCGGGTTGAGTGTTTTGGGAATGGAAAGGTGAGCCCCAAGTAACTATTAACAGTCATTTATCATTCTTGTATGCGTCTAACAGTACTAGTTGCAATAGCAGCGCACTGGTTCAAAGATGAATTGCTAAACTTATGTTCCTTCCTTCAGATCTCAGAGATCTTTAGTGCAACCATTCCATTCCGAACTTCTTCATCTTCATCTTCATCTTCACCTCCGATACCACAACGTCTGTGCCTGCCTTCCCGGTGAAGTATTCCGCACCACCAGAAGATGGCAAAAGCCCTTCAACACAAGAGGTGTTGCTTGTTCGAGTAATGATACCCCATTGGACAAGGCCATAGCGCTCCCAGCCTGAACTTCAGCAAATGTGCCAGCTAAACTCGCAGCTATCCGATCTCTTTTCTGTCGTGCAATTGGTTTCGGATAGCAGCGAATGTTTCGGAAGCCGGGTGATAGATAGCAAAGTAGTGTGATCTTGCCGGGTCACATCCACTAGTGATTCGGACTTTGTCTTCGAACATGTGGACAACGTGACTGGGCAAGTTCTTCTGGTAGGAAAGATTCGCTTTGGTGTCGAGTGCTGTGCAAACGAATTTTGTGTTCACCTGGAAGATCTCTCCTGCGGCTACGGTTGCTTCGATGATAGCAATCGCTATGCTAAGTTCCGCACCCAATTTGGCGACGGTCCAAGGAATCTCGTCTTTTCCTCATGGGTCAGTTATTGCATACAGACTTATTTTCGTCAAATTCGTACTTACGGGTACGGAGATGATGTATTCGGGTTCTGAAGCTTTAAATGCATTTGGTCGTTTGTTAAAAGACGTTCTCGATCTGAGAGAAGTTTCACATCGTGATCGCATTTTGAAAAGCAGATGAGATGAAGAGAGAGTATCTCTCAGTATTCGGGTGGAAACTGTATAGCAGAGAAACGCCGCCAAAAGGACAGGGTTTTGACAATCTTGCAGGAGGACTAAGGTGGCCCAGCTACCCAGCTGAAATGATGATTGCTTTCGGAACGTTCCAATTGCATTTGATCGCGTTTTGGGCTGGGCCTGGATGCAGATGTGCGAATTCTTGCTTTTTCCCAGCTGTCAATCTAGCGATGCATCTTCACATTGCTGTCGATCATCTTAGTACATAGTTCCGACGCGGCTCACGTTCGCGTAGCGGGTGTAGACACAGATAATCTAATAGGGGCTGAACCACACCTGTGAAAAAGCATCAGATCTAGTTCATACAATGGTGCTTCAGGTCGGCCCTCGAGATACGACGCTATACCTTCAGCTCTGTCGCTGAACACTAGGAAAGAACAAAGTTTGGGTGTACGGTTCTGGCCAGTTCGTAGTCATCTGAGTACTTCCATGACAATGGGAGAGAGGTTCGAGATTGACAACTCGTAGAAGGACTCCATCCACCTCTAGTTTCTCTGTGACATTGGCGCATCTTTCTCTGGGAGCATTAGCTAAGTATTGAGTGGAGCGACGCGCGAGTCACCACATCGTAGTTCAAACCCGAGAGCTACAAAATCAAGTGTGGTGGTCCGCACTAGGAGAAGACAAGGTCATATGGACTTCCAAGGCTAGATTCAGATGTAGTCTCAGAGCTGCTTGATAGACCAGAAAAGCATCTGGGAATGCTATAAGCCACTTCGCAAGCGAACCGCCTCGACCGCCTCGACCGTTCTGGAGTAACTAGCGTCTACCATATTTTGCTTACAACTTAACACATGCACTGGCCCAAAATTTACTGTCTGAAGCGAGACTGCGGGGCCGTGGGAAGTGCCAAAGCTCTTGAGGAGCCAGCTGTAGACAGGATACAGCTCGGGAAGCTGCGGTCGGGAACAGGCAGGGCGGGTGCTCTAACAAGTACTCGGCAACCGCTAGATCTATTAGCGGCTAGCTCGTCTACCCAGCCGGTGGGCGCGCCCTGATTGGTTGCGCTTGGTCTACCGTAACAAACCAGTGTACCAGAAGTAGGGCATTACATCCCAACATAGGGTATTTTGAACACCTAACCCAGACATTGTAGTAGCAGAGTAACAAGCACTGGAGTTGGTGGCTTGACTGTGGTAAGCTACTATTGGATATACAATATCTGCACAACGAACGAGGTAGTGCGGTAAACGTTCGACGTGGCGCAGTCCTGCAAGGCTGAACTTGGGCCCGCAGTCCTGCCTGCTGCCTGTTTGTGGTGGGATAGGAACCGTTGGAGTCTTTCGTCTAGGACATCCACAACTCAAAGCTCGTCCTCACAGAACGAAGTTATGGCAGCCCCTACTACAAAGCAATCCACATCAATGACATTGACACAACGAGTACCTTTGACGATCATTAAGGATGGCATACGAGCAGTCAGTCATGCATTGAAGCTCCCCGAAGATGAAGCGCACGACATCATCGAGTTAGCCACCAACCATGTTGAGAGGCGCGGAGAATTCCGATGGCAAGAAGTGTGGTCCGACGCGGCCAGCGTGGTCAAGTTCCAGAAACACGGTCAACAGCAACTGTTGAACGCGGCCATCGCCTTGGCTTTCTTGCGACCGTCTGCGGGAAGAGAAACCAACCTGTCCTTGGCAGATCTTGATGTCATCTGGGGTTTTGTCAGAGATGTACTCCAGGATACAACTTTGACTTGGAGCATAACACGTTGTACAGATGGATCGCTCGCCATCCCTCTGTGGAACGACATTGTGGATGATTTTACATCTGAATTGATTGGTTTACATGTGTGGAAGCCAGGTGAATCACGAGTAGACCCGGCCTCGGACACGTATACACAAACTCCGTTTACTGCAAGCTGGACAATTGCTGGCGGAGGTACAGAGTATACCGTCAATCCGACTTCATCTCCGCTTGGCGGAAACGGCAATGCTGAAACATCAAAGCTGTCCACACACAAGCAGGACTTCTACATTCTCGGAGGAGAGCTTCACAGAACAGAAGTCGAGCCTGCTGCTTTATATGCAAAGCTTGTCTTTTACGACAAAAGTCGTTGCAATACTCCCGGTGCGCAATCTTTGAGATCTGCCACCGACAAAACGTCGATTATCCACGAAGAGACCTCTCGTATCACCGTGACTGACATCATTATGGCCATCACCGAGTTCAGAAACTGGGAGGATCACCAACTGCCTGGTCTGCAACATTCAGAAGACGGAGAGTGGGAAGAGGCACTTCGACTGTATCGCAATGCCGAACATATTTGCCAGTCGAGTCAATGGCTCCAACAATCCCTGTATGAGTATGTCACTTCCAGCACCATCAGCAAGATGTATCGGATGCTGGGTCGTTACAATGATGCTCGCGAACGTCTGGAAAAGATTGTTTTTGGTACGCCACAATCAAGCGCCCGTGTAGATTGTGCTGGAGAGCTGGCTATGGTTTACCGCCATATGGATCGTCTGGAGGATTCGAAACGAGCTGCTGAAAGTCAGTACAATGACGCAAAGCGACTCAATCTCAAGAAGTTTGCCTGTCGCGCGATAGGGAATGTCGGCATGGTCAACTACCAACTTTATCTGGAAAGCGATCCCAAGGATGAAGATCTGCTGGAAAGCGCAATCAGTCAGCTCAATGAACGCGTCGAACGAGCGCGAGACATTGGGGATGTCGTTCTTGAGGGGATCGGCCACTCGCGTCTGTCCCTTTGCTATCTTGCTAAAGGAGATTTTGACAGAGCTATACAGTTGGCAAGGGAGAACTTCAGGCTTACAGGCCTACAGAAGGATGCGACCAAGGTAGGGTTTGCTGGAGCATTCCTAGGTCGAGCGCTGCTTTTGGCCGGCCACAAGGAAGAAGCCCTAACATATTTCACTCCAACGTCCGGCTGTTCTCCGATCATCGCACTATGTAAAGAGATTTCTGGCGAGCATCGGAAATACATAGTGGAAATGATTGACGCTGGTGCAGACCTGAAATTTCGAGATGACCAGGGTTATTCGGCTTTAGAATGTGCAGTCTACAATGGCGACGATGAGACGGCGAAGATTATTGAACAAGGTTTGCGAAACCAGATCAAACAAGAAGGCGGCGATGTCGACATTCAAATGACACAACTCTTGTATGAAGCAAACTTGCGGAAAGGGTACAGGGATATCTTCCAGGACAGATTACGCCCAGTACTTCTCAGTGGAAAAGACAATCCAAGCCAGCAAGGTTTAACGCTGCATACGCTTCGTGAAACGTATGCGTCATCCTTGAGTGATGATAAGAGAAAGGAAGAAACATTTGATGGGCTGAAATACGTAAGTTACGCTGATTTTGTGCGGGCACGGCGGCTTCCACGTTCAAATGATGGATACACACGCAATCTATCCGGCCAGCAAGGCAACCAACTCAATCCATTCATTCTCTTCTTCTCATACCGATGGATTGCCAAGGATCCTCGGCCGCATGTTACCGACTTCTCGCCAGACGACGAAAACTGTACACAATACAAACGAATGCTCCATGCTATTGAGCAGTTTCTAAAACTGCACCAGGAAGTCGATCGAGCCAAACTGTGTATTTGGATTGTAAGGAAATATGCTTCTAATGGCTTCCGAGAATCTGGCTGACCGTATTGCTAGGATTTTGCATGTGTGGATCAGGATCAACAAGGACCAGGCGTTGCCGCGCTTCCAATGAATCTTGCCCAGTGCAATGCCATGATAAGCCTCGTTGACGAACAATACTACGACCGATCCTGGTGTTGTGTCGAAGTATTGATGGTTCAGACGCTGAGCAAGGCGTATGGTCTACACATATGGTATGAACATATTATTGATCCATCCTCTGGTGAAGGATCGCTGCAGCCGGGACCGTTGAACCTGAAGATTAGCATGGCGGACAAACGTGTGACACTTGAGGAGGATCGGCCAAAATTGCTGTTCTTAGAGCGCCAAACAAGGCTGTTAGGATAGTTTATTGCCTAGAAGAAGGATACGCTGACAAATGGGTATGGGGCTACCCAAGGCCAGAACGTGGCGGTTTTGGTGAGGGCTTGGCAAAAGTGTCCGGCCAAGCCGTAAGATAGTACGTTAAAGCGCAAAAGTTACCATTTTCGGTACTTCAGTTGGGGACAAATCTCAAAACCTTAGAGACAAATCACGCCAGCCCAAGCCCCTGCTGTTGTTTGACCACCTTGGCAAATTCTTACGGGTTTCCAACCATGCGACTGAGCATTGTGGCCGTGGACAGACAATATGACAGACCCTTCACACATGTCAAAAGTCGACGTCCAGACCCCATACCCCGTGTTTCATGTAGGGGGAGCAGCGTTCGGCCCGGCTACGGTACTATTTAGCAGCTGCCGGTTCGACTACTTCGTCTCACGGGACCGGAGAGCTGTGGTACTTAGTCAGTGAAGTCTTGGAATAACTATGCCTTCGCATTTGAAAACATGTTGGGTTTCAGCTATAGACACGAGCTTCTAAGAGCAGGAGAGATATATCAGAATAACATTTTTTGCCGAAGCACGAAGAACAGTTTACTGCTTATAGTAAAGAAACGACTAGGAAAGAGCCATGGCGTGGAGGTTGGGGGCGGGAGGCTCCGAAAGTGGGGTACCCAAACCACCACCACCCTAGATAAAGAATCTTATTGGTGACGCTACATTCCTCTTCACCACAGCTTTCCTAGAAAGAAACAATTCTCTCCGCCACGAATAAGATAATGCTCAACGAGTCAGCTTATCGCAACGAAAGATTAGGGAGATCTTCAAAAAACGTCACTTGGGGGAACTATAGAGTTTCAGTTAGGGTTTTGAGATAGGGGTTAATTTAGATTACTGAGGGTTGCACTCGGCTATAACTTCGAGATTTATTGCAAGGTCATCCATAAAAGTAGCCTGGATAAGCATTCGACTCCTTGGTAGAACAGGGATACCGTAGACGTGAAGCACATGCCTAAGGCGAGCTAAATTCATCTTCGCCAAGGGCGAAGCAAGATCTTGGAAATATCCAGATCGCCTTCATCTAGATCAGCACCCTCAATAAATATGTTTGTTGTGAGTTTTCTTGATAGAATATAGACAACCTAAGTTTAGATGAGAATTCTTTTAAATAGAGTTATATAAGAAGTTGGGTGAATGACAAATAACAAATGTTTAGGCGTGGTCCCTCGTGGGAGTTGGTTCGCATGGACGGAGACGGGCCTGGTTTACCTTGGCCTGTATAAAACACAAGAATTAAGAACTTGGCTAGTTTTGAATAAGAATATTGAAACCTGACAGGTTCTTTGTTCGTTATAGGATACGACACCAATGTTATTAATCGCCACTAGACAATGAGCATTCGCGAATATAAATGGTCTCTACAATCACCTTCTAGTTTTTAAAATTCAGCAATCCATTCTACTTCTACACTTCACACAACAATACCTTCACTTTAAAACATCTTTTCTATCTCATCGTCTTGAAGAGTTGATCTCTCATACCACAACTATCTCATTCAATAGTAGGTGTACACCGGATAGACTAATCTTGAAAATCCATACTAAGAGAGTGTAGTGTACGCCTCAAAGATTGCAATTGTCGCCGCTGCCTTCTTCGCTAGCTCGACCACTGGGCTCCTCGTTGGCTGGGCTGCCGACGGAAATGATTGCAGCGCAGAGAATGCCAATGCATGCATTGTACGAGGAGGCGATCCAACTCTTGCTGGCGATAGAGCTGAGTTCGGCGACGGCAACGCTTGCCAAGGGTCAACAATGACTTACACATCTGATGTGGCAAAGGGCATTGACGACGCCGGAAACACTGGCTTCTGTACCATCACCATGAGCACGAGCGATGGCTGTTGCGTAAACGGCAAGTGTTCTGCTGGGGAGGTTGATCTGGATCGCCAGGTGGTGAAGACTACAAATGCTTTCGAACCAGAAACGATTGGAGATGTTCAATTCTCGGCTGGATGTGCTCCAGGCGCTTTTGTCCAGAGCGAGGTTCGCATTATCTAAGAAGCTTTCGGGGGGGTTGAGAGGAGCAATACTTGCAGTATGAACAGAGATTCCCTCAAAGAGTTGTTGAAAGCTGGTATCTCGCTTCCTCTTACTTCAGGGTCTATGGAGCTCCAAGGAGTTTGGACTTTGGCCTTTTGCTAAGTTTCTCTCTTATTTGCCAGCCTCGATTCAGGGAACCGTAGTCCTGGCAGTACTTAGCAGATAGATTGACTAGGCATAGCTCAATTAGGCCTATGAAGCTCTTTCTCCCGAAAATCAAATCTACTTGAGTGCAATACTTCTTTAGAACACCTTTGATCCTACTTCTTCAAGTTATGAACTCATTCATTTATGCGTACTCGGTTCCAGCTGTCCGCCGTAGAACTGTGTCACCAAACACGACTACCTACTGCCGCCTTTGCTAGTCCCTGTCTACCTATACTAGCACAATAATCATCTATAGATGCCTGCAGCAGTCTACGCTAATACATCGCTGCTTATGTCGCATAGATATACTCGATTGCTTGACAAAGCCAAGCCTTCTTAGGGCGCAGCTCGTCCCATTTGTAACGGCACATGCCAGACTAGTCGGATCAGTAT
>JAODYC010000095.1:86288-106970 GCA_026262405.1 Curvularia hawaiiensis
CCGGATCAATCTCGGATCTGCCAGCCGAATGGTCACTGAGTTGGTTCTGGTAGCGTACCGTTACAGGATCAACAAAGTACTAGAATATTAATAACTAACTAATCTATCTGATATCCTGTAGGCTAATATATCCCTACTAGCGTATCGTAGAGAGGGGCACGAAACCTACCCTCAACCCTCTGTACTTTAGATAACGTATGTAGCCGCACCCCACTAAGCTTGCGCACCTCTCTTACCTCAACGTACAATAGCTCAGCGTAGCCCTGCTTGATCAGCTCTAAGAACCAATACCTAGTTAGCTATCTTATCTACTAACTGCCAGTAATACAAAGCAACTGTAGTGCTGCTGCTACCTATAGAGTCTCTAAATAAACAATTCGCAGCTGACGCGCTAGTGTACCTGCCTACATTGTGATTTTAGTGGGGTCTTAGTGAAAGCCCACCATCCACTTGTATTCTCCACTCGCTTGCAGAGTACGTCAATTTTCGTTGGAACTTCATAGTGACCGACGATTTGCTTTTCCCGCCTCTCCATGCTTGATCTAGTTTTTGTACCAGAATCATGCACTCTGGCCTCATCGTTCGAAACATCCGAATCACACTCGGAACGGATAAGACCAAAGGTTCTCAATGTATCGAATACGTGCAGAGAGGACTGACAGCAGGCTATCGCAATATTGATACTGCCCAGGCATACATGAATGAAGAAGCCATCGGCCAAGCAATCAAAAGATCATCAGTACCTCGTGAGCTAGTCCACGTCACAACTAAGATCTCTGCAGGTTTCAAGCGAAATCCGAGCAGCTTTGACGAAGTTAGGGACTCGGTAAGAGGCTCGTTGACGAGGCTTGGATTGGACTACCTGGATATGATACTGATACATCATCCTGGTGACGATGACGCCGATTCCGAAGCTGCCGATCGACGTCAAACGACATGGAAAGGGCTCGAGACGATGGTTGAGCAAGGACAAGTAAAAAGTATCGGAGTCAGCAATTTCGACATCTCGCATCTGCGCGAAATGAAGCAGTACGCCAGAACGCTGCCAACCGTCAATCAGATAGAGGTAAGTATGCTTATACGCATTACAGTTCCAATAACTAATGCTTAGAAACTCAGTTACACCCGTGGTGCCATCAGCGAAAGTTGGTGGATTATTGCAAGAACGAGAAAATTTCACTGCAAGCATATCTGGCGATTGCTAGAAATAGTCACGTAAGCGATGAAGGACTCGTCGCACTGGCGAACAAGTACAACACATCGACGGCTGTAATACTTCTTTGCTACAGCTTGCAAAAGGGCTATGTGCCCATTGTGAAAGCAGAGAATCCTCAACATCTGGTTTCGAATCTAGCAGCAGAGGAGCTACACATCACAGACGAGGATATAGCACTGATGGACTCGTGGGACGAGGGAAACAAGGGATCATTGCGTGAGTGTCTCGATGGCTGCCAGGATAGTATGCTAACAATATATACAGTACCGTGGCTCATGGGTTCAACGCAGATGTGAAGATGTCTTTGCGTTGTTTCACTTTTTGACCTCGTCTACGACCTCTACGGTCTGGTGAAGACTATACCAGTTGAGTCATCGACGCTATTATCGCGAATTGCAACTCCATTTTACAAAAGATCGAGCAAGAAATTCAAGTAATCTTCACTGTAACCTCAGGGTTGCAGCTGCAAGGTGCAGCACAGAAACGCGCCCGCCCAATAATGTGACCTTTTTCCAATAAAATGCCAACTCCTCCAGCGGCGGTGTACTGATACGTTAATCCTGGAACGAGATAGAGTCGTGTGTCCATTGTTGGTTGCTGCCATAGTTGTGCACGAAATGAGGACTGAGTAAGACAGTCTGGACAGCTTACTGACACAATGTGGCTCTCAGAAGAGTCGCAGAGTTCTTGACGAAGTTTGGAAAATCCAAAGCTTTCAAAGTGCTCGAGATCAGGCGCTGGTGCAGAAGTCGAAAGGGCGAGTAAGGACATAACATCATCGTACAGTGTTGACAGATTCGCAAGTTGCTCGTCTTTTCTTTCTTGGTTTGATCGACCAAGGAGGTAACGAAGTGTTCTCAGTATGAATTTTGACGTCGAGATGCGGAAATGAAGAGAAGGGGCGCTCAGATCCTTGCTGATGTGGTCGGAGCGAATGATGGTATGCGGATCTATGGTCTCTAGACGTTTGATGAGGCTTTCTGTTGATTCTTGGGTTGCCGAGAGCAAGTTTTGCAATCCGTTCGATGAAGAATTTGGCGAATGATTTGCAGACGTGCCCCATGTGAGACTATGCGTAACGTTTCCAATATAGTGCAGGTCCAAATGCACGGCATGGCCCTGTAGCTGAGGCACCGTTTTTGCGGGTCGTGTTTCCACACCCCAGCCCCACATGTTTGGCACAATTAATTGATGGCCTTTGAGCCAGCTAGCCTTTGCATGTAGAGGCTCCTGGGACGGTCTTAGTAGCAATCCGCTCAGATCATTACTTTGGACCTGTCTCCTCGCGAGCCACAGACACGCGTCTCGAACATCCACAGGAAGCTCTGTAGGATAATCGGGAATTCCGAGAAGCTCAGAAGCGCCTATGAATTTGTCGCGGAATGAGCGGCAACCCAGATTCGCGATCATATCAAAAACATAACCTAAACATTTGTTCTTTTGCCTCTCCCGAACGAAAAGTGGCAAATGGTTAATCCATTCTACTGAAGCAAGATTCCCGACTGAGGTAGGTGTACGTTCCATAGTTGTGGCATCTAGAATTTCTTTGACAAACGTCGTGAACTTGGGCTCCAAGATGCCGTATTCGTTGCTCATGATATACGCTTCTCCTGCCCTATCGAACTCTACTATTGGCCACAATCGACTGAATAGGTGTGCATTAAAAAACTGCTGCAATCCCTGATTGTATTGATTGATCATGCCAAGTGTTGGTGTACGGACAATTTCAGGAGGAGGCTGTTGTTCAAGGTGGAGGATTGAGCTGCCACTAGCCTCGAATATCCTGAAGATCTGGGGCAAAATAACGGTGCCTCGATATTCATCATGCCATTGTGGTATACTGATGTAGTCGTGCCAGAGAAGGCAGTCGGGTCCGAAGCGACGCTGTACCGCCATGAGCGTGCGAAGTGGAGCTTCGTAGCAGGTCTGTGCTGCTTTTGCGTTGAAAGTACGGAGTGCGTAAGCCTTCGCCACTGAGGAGTGCCACGGGTGAGAAACTGGTATATATCTGATATTGCTTGCCTTCAAGCATCTGAGGTGGTAGTTTCGAACACAAAGAGGTGGCAGATCTTGTCTCAGAGGGTCCGTGACATCCACATGCTGGCCTAGACCAAGAAGCCGTACAGGAGGCTCAGTGGCAAGGTCAAAATCCTCTTTGCATATAGTGCACGGCGTGTCGAATCCCTGCGTCCATGCTCCATGTAGAAACGTTGCTGGCGAAAACTCCACCCTCTGGTCATTAAGGAACACTGTCAGGGTGGATTCGAAATTATGTAGACCTAGGGTCTCATCGCCTTCTTGATCCTTCCCATGGATGTATGGTGTATCCCAAGACGTGTCCCTCGTCTTGGGGAGATTGGAGTCCATTGATCGCGTGGAGGTTCGAAAGAACCTATGCAAAAACAAGGGTTAGCTATGTGCGTAATAGTAGTAGCTCAACACACCGCACATCTGTATGTTACTTCAAAATCTATGGGCAGACTACCTCTCAAAAATTCAAAGGATACGTCGTACAGGGACCTCCGAACTTGCCTTTCAGTCCTGGACTGTTTTAATGTACCGCGGTGTGCATGCAGCGTCCTGGTTTCCCATGCAGTCCAGGATAGGAATCGACATTGATGGATGCTGCGATGACAAAGAGCGATGCGCGAAGAACGCTGCATTGACGCAAGATTGTGCTAATCAAATGCTGTTCACAGTGGACAAAATGGCGCGACTCAGTACTATGGGCTAGCCCCCACCAAAACTACTGAGGTAGCTAAAACGTCTCTACTTTACAAGCCTAGAACCCCACCACAACTAAGTAGTCTAAGAAACAAGATATGCTAGTCTCTTCTTCGTATATTAAAGTGAAGCAAGGAATACTCAGCGCTGTTAATAACAAATAAGAATGAGTACATTGACGGATGTAAAGTGCACAAGGTAATTCAGAGTCACGCTCTTCTTGTCCACTGGGTGCCTACTAGCATTGCTGCGGGCGGGCAATGGCGGGGGATAATACGACGACAACTATAACCCTGCTAGCTTCGGTATAGTTGCCACGTCGCTGCCTCCGTGACAAGGCGCATGCAAGTGTCCAGCCTGACTTTCTAACAGCATTCCCATGGTTCACCCTGGCACAAGGTCTGACAGAATACTTTGACATGTAGAGGTTGTTGTTAGCCTTTATGCTTTCCGCACTGTCGCGAGGGGCGCGCCACCAGTTTGAGAGAGGGTCTAAGCTTGAAATCACCAGAATCCGGGTGTCCGAACAAGAACGCAAGGTAGCGCGCCTCAGCTACGCCAACCTACGAAACGGCGTAATAGAATTCCACAAAAATGGGCTCGTTATCCTAGAGAACGCGGTTGAGCCTCGTTCTGCTGATCACGTGCTCCAGAGGATGCTGCATGACTTCAACGGCTACTCACAGTCCTCAACCCTCCGCTGGAATCAGGGACGGAATTCTGGTAACATCTCGCAACCACTTCCATCTCTTCCCGAGTATCTCCACGAAGATATATGGGCAAACCGCCTTGGTGTTGAAATCATCGAGAACATTATCGGACCGAAGCCCCATCTCTCACTCGCTACATCCAACATCGCCTTGCCTCGATCTCGAGGGCGACAAGCGGTTCATAGTGATTACTACTGTGAGCATCTCGACTTTCCCGTGTTTTTAGAGGTCAACATCTACTTGCACGATGTCAACTCGCATAACGGGGCCACAGAATTCTGGCTTGGCACGCACAACGGTTACTCTAAAGCCGATCACAGCTCGGCAACCACAGGCTGGATCAAACATGAAGTCTTCAATCGGCGCGCCAAGATATCGCCACCAATTCAGCCAGCCATCTCCAAAGGTTCCTTGGTAATCAGGGATTTACGATGCTGGCATGCGGGACGAGAAAATCACACTGGTCATCCACGTGTCATCTTGGGTTTCCTGTATAGTCCTCGCTGGTTCGGCTCCCATATGCGTATGTTGCTACCAAGTAGTGCTCGGCCTATACTACAATCGTGGGCTCACATTGATTGCCTCCAGTCCGTGGACTTCGTTGCGGGCGATTTTGACTACCTACACTTCCTCCAAGATATCAACTTATCAGGAAACTCATTACCATACCATACACCGTATGTCTCTAAACCAGATGCGGTCACCGTCACAGCGCAAGACTACTGGACTCCTCCTTGAAGGCATTTCTATATCTCAGCAGCGAAGTATACTGCGATAGATGCCAGTCCAGTATTGATTGGACGATTCGAGGGTTTCACCTACTTTCTACCGCTCCTTGTCAAGCTGGCGACTATTGGTTGCGTTCATATACCATGTTATCTCAATCTTGTCTTATGTGGTTATGATACTCGTCTTGCCACAGAATTTGGCATTTTTAGGTTCCAAACACGAATAAAAACAGCTCTGAGCATCGAACATGCTCCCTACGGACCAACCGACACATGCCTTTCCTTGCACTGTTGCCAATGACTACAATATCAGTACCACTCAGGTATTCGTGTAGCCTTTTGTTGGTGCGCGTCGAAAAGCCCTAACGCCGGAGATCAGGAGGGAGGAAACTGTGGATATTGTCGTCATGTCGACCTTGGGAAATCGGAAGAGGCAGAGTCTTCAAAGAAGCGCCAGACAAAGCTGCACAACTACCAGCCAAGCCGCACTTTCTAGCTTATGCAATGTAACATTGTTACAGGAGATGTTTGGATTCTCCAGATGTTCTATGGCTAAGTACGGTGTGATTTTCTCGTATGTGTCCCATGCACAAATTAAGTCAAAATGGTATTATCGCGCGAGTAACTGAAATCATTTATCGCGTGACTGCGCAGTTAGAGGCCTGCACGATGCAGTATACAGGAGACACACAGTCGTTAACTTGAGTGAAGTATTCCGTTTCATTGACTCAAGTGTGCTGCAAACAGGAAGATTAGGATAATGCAACATTATCAAATGATTTCCTTCTGAGACACTCTGATTGCTCTTGAGGCACGTACTGCGCTTGCTAACTATCCATTGTACTCATCTAGGCTTACAAAAGATGAATTGTCACTGGCGGTGGAACGGCCCGACGGCTCGTCCAGGCACAGGCACGCTAGAATGGCATGCGAACACGGACCCTTGTCACCTGCAGCACATTACCGTCATCCGCTCACCACCGCGACACGCTCCACAAGACTATCCGTCACAACAGTGACAAGACGCACTTCCCCCAACCCCCGCCCCCTTTGGCAATGCTTCTCGAGCATCTCAACCCCTGGTACCGTCCCGAGTCCGAATTCGACCCATCGTCTTTTGCCGCCCTCTTCGTCCAAGCACCCGTGAAGCTCCTCCTCCATCAAACCCACCACTTCCTCACCCATCTACACTCTACCCCGAAGCCCTTGCAAGATCCGCCCATACGTGTCGTCTGCATATCCGATACGCACAATCACATCCCCGACCATGTTCCCGACGGCGATGTGCTCATCCACGCGGGTGACATGACCAACGACGGGAGTGTAGCGGAGATCCAAAAGCAGATCGACTGGCTGAGCTCGCTGCCGCATAAGGAGATTGTTGTTATCAGCGGCAACCACGACACGTTTCTCGACCCGAGGGTGCGGCCTTCGCTGTCCGACGAGCAGAGAAGAGGTCGCCTGGACTGGAAGAGAGTGCATTACCTGCAGCATCGCCGTTTGAGCCTCACGATTACGCTTCAGCCTAATAGTGGCAATGATACTAGCGTGACGACCCCATTGCTGGCTGCAGGCGAGACGCAAAGGCGCATATGTATATACGGCGCGCCGCAGATACCAGCGTGCGGGCCTATGAGTGTTCATGCTTTTCAGTACGAGCGTGGAAAGGATGCTTGGTCCGAGACGGTACCAGAGGACATTGACATTCTGGTCACACATACACCGCCAAAATATTATCACGACCTGTCATTGCCAAAGGGCCTGGGCTGCGAGCACCTGCTGGCCGAGGTCCAGCGCGTAAAGCCTAAGCTACACGTCTTCGGGCATGTGCATTGGGGGGCTGGGCAGACGGTAGTCTGGTGGGACAAGGCACACGACGCATATGTGCGAGGGCTGTCAATCCAGTCTAAATGGACTCGTGGGGTGCTCAATCCCAGACTATGGTGGAACGTCGTCCGAGTTGTGTACCGTGGGGTAAGAGAGCTATTATGGGATCGTGTGTGGGGGGGCCAAAGCCCGCATACCATCATGGTCAACGCCGCGCAGATGCATGGAAACACTGGGCAGCTGGGCAACTCGGTCCAAGTCGTCGACATCTAACATGATCCGTCACAGTATTCCAACAAATCGTAATCGTAATGTATAACACCTTTTTGATCAACACAGCAGTAAGCACTTCATTGTCGGGAAGCCTTTTCAAACTAAAAAGGATTCTGTTGATTTAGCTTGCCTTATCTCGTAGGAAAAGCCAAGTTCAACATGGAGACCAGGCAGATTCGCCGTTCCCCGCGACTTTTATTGATCGTGGTCATAAAACCATAAATCGTGCATACCATGCCATGCCGTATTCCACCACCGAGCAAAAGACTTTGCGCACATGCTCAGAGACGACGACCACGGCGACCACCCTTCCTCCTGGTCGAGTCGGATGGAGTAGGAGTAACATCCTCGATACGTCCAATGCGCATGCCAGCACGGGCAAGAGCACGGAGAGCGGACTGAGCACCGGGACCGGGGGTCTTGGTGCCGTTACCACCAGTGGCTCGGATCTTGACGTGGAGAGCGGTGATGCCAAGTTCTACACGCGTCAGTCGTTGGAAGTTTGTCTCAAGAATACCGCTTCACTCACCCTTGCAGCGGGCGGCAACATCCTGGGCTGCCAACATGGCGGCGTAGGGAGAGCTCTCGTCACGGTCGGCCTTGACCTTCATGCCCTTTTGTACTAGTCAGCGTATGTCGCATGCAGTGCTTTTGGCTGCACTTACACCGGTGACACGGGAGATGGTTTCGCGGCCGGACAGATCGGTGATGTGGACGAAGGTGTCGTTGAAAGAAGCGAAGATACGGGCGACACCGAAGACGAGCTCACCCTGCACGACGGTCAATTCATATGGCGCTTCCAATTGTCTCGGGGCGACGAACCTCGCGGACCTGGGGTCCGAGCTGGATGTTCTCCTGGGGAGCGCGGGCGACCTTCTGCTTGGGAGGCATGTTGGCGGTATGTGCGGTCTGGACGTGACTGGCGGGTTCGTGATGCTGTCGACGATCGTGAAGTCGAACTTTGGGTGGTAGAAAATCGCTTGCATTGTGCGGAGGAACATAACGCCGGTGTTAGCGTGCCAAGACGCGAGCGTTAACTTTTCTTTGCCGGCTGCGCTGCTGTCAGCTCCTCGCATCGTTTTCCGCCATGGGCTGAACACCAACACCACACTCTTGCACAGGAGCGTGCGACACAACCGCAACCATGGAGTACAACAGAAGCGTTGGTCTCATCGGCATGGGCGACATGGGCAAGATGTATGCCCGGCGCCTCAGCACCGCTGGATGGAAGTGAGTGCATCCGCGCGCGTGACAGCTCCAACCTGCCTGGCTTTGCAATTGGTAAGTCTCAGCCTCTTTTCCTCCTCTCCCCTGTTATGATGACCGTGAGTGCATTTGGCTCGAGTACGGCGCCACGTCCTCGCTGTTGCCGTCTTGGTTTTCAGCAATTGGGCGTGGTGTCGTCCATGATGTGAATTCTCGCTACCTAACTTTAAACAACTCTGAACTACACCTAAATATTTTCTGCATTGTTCATAGCTTTTGGCGCGAACCTTGCTAACCAGTGGCTCACAGATGTCTTCGATGATCGGATTCACTAACGTTGCGCTTCTCAAGAGTCCACGCTTGCGATCTTCCGGACAAGTTTGATAAACTGGTGGAAGAGTTCAAGGACTTTGTAGGATAGCACTTTATGTAACCTGCTGAATGAACGCATGCTGAGACTGCGCCAGCCCAGAGTTGAAATCATGCAAAACGGCCATCTCGTGTCTCGGTGCAGCGACTACATCATCTACAGTGTTGAAGCGAAGAATATCGATGCCGTCGTGAAGGCTTTTGGTCCTTGTATGGTGATTTGCTTGGTTTTAGGATTGCTTTGAACTAACATGTCTGCGTGTAGCTACCAAGGTCGGTGCTATCGTTGGTGGGCAGACATCTTGCAAAGCCCCTGAGATGGATGCTTTTAACAAGCATCTTCCTAAGGATGTCGGCATTGTCTCGGTGCACTCCCTTCATGGACCTGGTGTCGATCCAAAAGGCCAGCCGCTGGTGTTGATCAAGTACCGTGCCTCGGACGAGGATTTTGCCTTTGTGGAGAGCGTCATGTCTTGCCTTAGGTCGAAGCACGTCTATCTTACTGCCGAGCAGCACGACCGTATCACGGCAGACACACAAGCTGTAACCCACGCTGCGTTCTTGAGCATGGGCGGTGCATGGTATGCTAACAACCAGTACCCATGGGACAGTTCCCGTTATGTTGGCGGTATCGAGAATGTCAAAATGAACATCACGCTCCGTATCTACTCCAACAAGTGGCACGTCTACGCCGGCCTGGCCATTCTCAACCCGGACGCGAAAAGGCAGATCAAGCAGTACGCTGAATCCGTCACTGAACTGTTCAAGCTCATGCTTGCAGGACAGCGCGACGAACTTCGCGAGCGTGTGCACATCGCACGCAAAGCTGTGTTTGGTGACAATGCGAACAACAAGAAGCTATTGCTACGAGACGATCTTCTCGACCAATTTGCCCTGGGTACCATTCCAGAGAAGAAGCTGAAGAACAACCATCTCAGTTTGCTCGCCATGGTCGACTGCTGGTGGAAGCTGGGCATCGTTCCGTACGACCACATGATTTGCTCTACTCCTGTACGTCTTTGTCTTCTTTTGCATATATACACACACACACTAGATACTAACTGACCCCATCTAGCCCTCGCGCATGTGGCTCGGCATTACCGAGTACCTCTTCTGCAACCCAGCTCTCCTCGAGGAAGCCATCGACACGGCCATTGACGACAACACTTTCCGTGCCGACGATCTCGAGTTTACCTTTGCCGCGCGTGACTGGAGCTCGCGCGTCAGCCTGGGCAACTTTGAGGGCTACAGGGATAAATTTGAGCAGATTCAAAAGTACTTTGAGCCGCGGTTCCCTGAGGCAACCAAGTTGGGGAATGAGATGATCAAGGTTATCCTGCAGAAGACGCAGGATGGGTGAGTGGAGATGTGGTTGGATTGTAACTTTTGAAGTATTATGGAAAGAATGGAATAGTCTGTAGGTGTCTTTTTTTCTCAAGCACTACTTAGAATATGGATTGATGTGTTTAAGTCGTTTCGTTAGGAGTGAAGTCAATGCCTGTCCCATCCCGCAGACCAGCAACTGCTACTGCTGAGAACTACACTGAACTAAACAAGCATACTATTTATACACTGTGCCAGTAGATCGGCTTTTCCTTACCTGCTTCACTGGCATGTCTTTCCAGTTTCTTAGGAAGAGAATACCCTAAACACTAGAATCCGAAGCGTCAGACTTTTCTCCTCCTTCGTACGAACTACCCTCTCCTTGAGAAAGAAAAACAGAAAAAAAAACACTTAGTTCTTCCCACTCTCAAACTCACGCGACTCCCCAATCTCACAAACGCCAAACCCTTCTTTCCCATGCTTCACGCCCTTCCACTCACACGCCTCCTTGAGTTCCTTGGGCGGCGCCAGGACCTCTTCCTCGGTAAGCACCCACGTCCCCCAATGCATACCCAGTGCGCGTGCACACTTTGTATCAACAAAGATATTCACGGCATCCTTGGGGCTGGCATGCACATTGCTGAACACCCAGCGGGGCTCGTAGGCGCCAATGGGGATGAGACCGAGGTCGAAGGGACCTCTATGCTGCCCGATTTGCGCAAAAGCAGGGCAGTGAGGGAGATGGGCGTGGGCTGGGGCGTAGTCGTCCTCTGAAGCAGGAATGCTGCGGGGGACGGTGCGGTAGCCTGTGTCGCTGTTGGACGGGTTAGTATGTACCTATCACGGATTGGTTGGGAAGGGCGGTGGAAGACATACCCAGCGAAATACACCTTTGCGCCGCCAGACTCGACGCTCCAGCTGGCCCAGAGGGTTTTGCACTTATCAAAAGGCGTTCGTGCGCTGATGTGCTGACAGGGCAGAGCGCCGATGGTCGCGGTAATGCTTTTACTCTTTTCGTCTAGCTCTGCAGAACTGCTACCAACGACCGCCATGCCATCACGATGCTCCTGCAACACAATGTCTCTGCTCTCCCACCAATCCAGCTCTGTTACTTTGCTCACTCCGCTCTTTCGAAACCACTTCTCGTTTCCCAAGGGAGCGAAGAAATGCGCCTCAGGGAACTTCTTCTGCAGCCGCTGGATGGTCGGGTAGCTTAAGTGGTCGTAGTGGTTGTGGCTGATGACGACGGCGTCGACCATGGGCAGATCCTCAATCTCGCAGGGTGGGGGCGTGTACCGTTTGAAACTCTTCATGGGAATGGGTGTACAGCATTCTTCGAAGACTGGGTCGAATAGTACACGGAATCCGCCAGGGAACTCGATATAGTAGCAGGCATGCCCGAGCCATGTTGCGCGTAGTTTGGGTGTTTGCCGCGAGGGTAGGAACTCCGGGGTGCGGACTGCAACTGTGGGTGGTGTAAGGTCTGGGTTATTTGCTTGACCTGTGATTTTGCGCCTGTGATTGCAATGGTTAGAGAACTGCTTTGGATCGATATGCAGGATGATAGTGGTTGTAAGGAAAGGAATAGAAAAAACAAATCTTACCAAAATATAGACGAGAGCAATTCCCACGGACTCGTCTCTACATAACTATCCCAAGGGTTGGTAAACCCCTTGCCATTCTTCAAGTGATGTCTTCTCGCCTCTGCTTCCTCTGGTCTGGCAGCAATCTGCGCTGGGTTACTGACCACGGCATAAAGCCCTGCTCCAATGCTTGCTCCTCCAATGGAGCTCATTTTGACTGTCGTGCTAAACTGCGGTGTCTGCCAAAAGTTCTGATGGTTCCAGACTTTGCGTTGGAATTGTACAGACCGGGCGTTCTTGGCCTGCAGTCTCAAGCGGCGGGACCAGAGCAAAACCACAGAAGCCATTGTATATGTATTGTTTGCGTATACACAGCTTTAGGCTCAATCTCGCCAATTCAGGCGGCTATGTACACGCGCACACACATACACAGGCACATGCGTACAACTGTCTGGCGCACAAGTTGGACAGAAAAAGATTAGTGCTCTTGTCTTTCCATCTGAGGCGGGCGAAGGATGCACCGGAGTTAAGCATGAATGTTGACGTAGTGGAGATAGCCGAATCGTGAGTAGTTGCAATCGGGCTAGCGTTGCGCCAGACGCTCGATTTGGTTTAGGCCTGCCTTGCAACAAACGATAAACCCATAAGAAAGAAAACACTGGCCGTTGAACCCCAGTCGGAGTCCGGAGTTTCGGCCAGTCTGTTCATCCCGACGGCATGCTTCCTTTTGCCGCCTGCCCGTCATGGTTATGGCTGGACTCCTTCCCGACGCTGCTCGAAACACAGGCCTGCGTGGTGCAAGATCCTTTCATCACGATGCTCCGCTCGAATCGAGGTACCTTGGCCAGTCTTGTGCATGGCTGGCTGCCGCCTGTTCACGGAGGCCTTCGGGCATCCATTCGTCCGTCCGTCCGCGCGCCCGACCCTTGGGACCTGTGTGGCTATATTGGGAACATCGTCATCTCCGTGGGCTTCGCATGACTGTGTACGCCAAAGGTCACATGTCATGTCTCACGGTGGCGGAGTCTGATCGCTTCAATCTGAGCTCTACAGTCAATTCTCACACGTCAAGCTCACACAATATAACTAGTGTTCAGATATAGCAGGCGACCTGACGATTGTTCAGATTGATGCCCATGTTGGGCCATATGTCGAGCTGTACAAAGCTACTGTAACTCAGCACTTGCTTAGCCAACTAATCAAAGCTTGCACAGCCTATATCATACCTCACTTCCCAACCCTCCAAACCATCTACACCCAAAGAGAGTGAAGAGAAGACACAATCACCAAGGAAAATAGGAAACCGAAAAGAATATGATGTTTCCTCGCGACCTCGTCGCTTTTCTAGGATTTTTTTTTTCGCATTCTGTTCTGTGTCCCGGGATATCAGGATCTTTCGATGTATAACAGTGGTACACTAAGGAAAGGAAGAAGAAAAAAAAACAGCAGAAAAGCCCAAAAATATTTCCTCCGTTTGTCCAAAATAATGCCGGGGCGGAAAAGAAAAACCCATAAAAAGCAGGAGGTATTTTGTTCCCACCTCTTGAAGAGAAATAACCGAATTGCCCATCGCTGATCTTGTGCCATTAATTACAACCCGACTACAGCGGAAGGCGACGATCGAAGAAGAAGGATAACAACAAAGTCATGAACGTAACAAACAGCTCTCCGGTGGTAACAGATCCGTTGGTAACCGCCAACGTGGGGAGTGCGAGGAGTGACATGCCGCCTTGGAAGCGCCAGCCAGCCCAGAGAAGAAAACAAACCGTAAAACAATAAGATAGAGTAGCCTTCCCGTGCATAGTCTTAGAGGAAGCGCAGAGAAAATGAACAATCGTAAAAAGGTGCAGGGTGGCACCAGAGAGGACAGACAGAACGCCGGGGAATCCACAATTTCGCTGACATGCTCCTATCAGACCATGGACAAACCAATGTCTAAAACGTATACCCGTGATAGTAAAGAGTGAAAGGAAATAAGGGGAAAAAAGGGGACAACAAGTGTGAAATCTATCATGTGAGATGATGGCGAGCCTGATGCGTTTTCATGAGATCCGGAGTGGCGCCAAGTTGGGCGCATGTGTGCAGATAGCTGAGGGAATAGTGCAGATGTGCGATAGGAGGATCCGGTAGTCTAGGCTTAAAGGAATCGAAGCGACCAGATGTATCCAGTGGTCGAGGTTGGGTGCGGTTGCTGGTGGCTCCGGTAAGCCCAGGGTACTTGGTGTAAAACGAACATAAACTTTTTTGAACATAGGAAGCGCTGAAATAGGACGTTGAATGGGTATCCATGGAAAGTCAAGAAGACTGCGTCGCGATAAATGTCCAGCTGATCATGGCAGGATTAGACAGCGACAGCCTGAGGGCCATAGCCCGGAGCCATGAAGTACGGTGGGTGTCTCTGGACACAGTAGGCACACCCGCAGTTTAGGCCATGCTGGTTCCACGCAGATGGGGTGTACTGGGAGTAAGCCGGTGGCCCGTAAGTAGACGCCTGCTGGGATGGCTGTACGGGGACAGGCTGAGACAAAGGTGGGAAGCCGAACATGGTGCGACGCGAGTATCCCTCCACGGGAGCCCAAGTACCCGTTGTGCCATAGTACTCTGGGGTGGTGGGTCCCGTGGTAGGTGCGGAAGCGGGAGAGTGTTCGTTTGCGGACCTCCACGGGTCATACTGCGAATACGAAGGAGGGTTGTAATGTGCCGACTTAGGGGCGTACTCGTACGATGGAGTGTAAGCATGCTGCATCGGCAGAGGAGGAAGCGGCTTGTTTGCGTTGAATGAGCGTCGGTGCACTGATGTGTCGATGGGGCTGAGCTTGCTGCTACGGTCGGCACGCGCAGCAGCAGTGCTCTGGTACTCCTTCCAGTGCTCTGACCAGGTGGTCCAGCCCTGTGCCTCGGAGGGATCGCGATGAAGCTTGAACTTGATGGCGAGGAGCCACTCTAGCTCGAGCTCGTTGAGCTCATGGACCTGGATACCGCTGACCTCTGACCACGAACGGTTGATGAAGGTGTTGTCATCCAAGAACTTGCTGCCAAGCACCAGCGCAATGGTGAGGAGGCGGAACAGGTGGGTATCCGTCTTTGGCTCGTGGGCCAGCATAGGCATCCTGTTGGACAGGTAAAAGATGCTGAGCAAGATGGTTGCTGAGGGAAGCCTTGTGGCGCAAAGAACCTGGTGTACCCATTTTCGGAAAGTGGCTGGCATCATCCGACCGGGGGTGATGAGGCGCAGAGCTGTGTCGCACACAAAGTCGGTCATGACGTCCATGTCGTAGTCGAGCTTCGCCGAAACGCCACCGACAGGCTTCTCTTCCTTGGCTGGCTGGCCTACGCGCTGGTTGTACTCGTGTAGCCGCTGCTGCTGCTGCATGGCCGCATCGGCCATGGAATTTCCAGACTGCATGCGCATGGGTGGGAGAGTGGCGCCCATGGGGTCGTAGAACGAGTTGGCAGGAGGAAGACTGGGAGGCGCGGCGCTCAGGTAGGTACCGGCCTGCGGGTACATGGGTGGCATGGCGATGGCCAGTTGGCCGTAGCGGTCTGCGAAATCGTAACCATCATCCTGTTGTCGAATCGTGGGGCCGGCATAGGCAGACTGTTGCGGTGGGTATGATGCACCGCAGGCAGAGTGGTAGCTGGGTACAAACTCTGGCGGAGAGAGCCGTGGCATGTTGTGCCGGGGGTAGAAGGAAGGCATGATGGTGTCGGACTGTCGCAGAGAGAAGACTGGCGGGGCTCCTGGATATAGGTGTTAACGATGACTCGGGATATAGTGAAAAACGAGGCGTGGCACGTCGTGTCAACGCGAAGGGGAGTCTTTGTTTGGCTCTCACGTACAGTCTTCTCGTTCGCGCCGCCTCTAGAGTAGCCTACAGACCCTCTAGTAAGATGTGCTCATTCAAAATTTCTGTCGCCTGCGAGGAGTGGTTGGGGTAGGATGCGTGTGGTTGGTGTTTTGGTGCTGCTTGTTGCGGCGCGCGTGAGGGACGTGTGCGTGTAAATGAGCACTGGTGTCGAGCACACAGGATGGAACGGACGTGTCAAGAGAATCGACAAAATCCAGGGCGCAAGGTCGCAGTAGATGAGCAGGCCGGGGCTAAGTCAATAGATCCGGCGGTGCGTGGTCGGGATAGAAGACGACGGTTGCTGGGGTCGAGGGAGTTGTGGGAGATGGCGCAAGAGGGAACCGAGATTGAAACCGAGCCGGGCCCAATCACGCAGTGCAGACCAGAAGCAGAGGCAAAGACTGCACACCGGATGTGTGAGAGGGAGAGAGGCAGGCGGCGAGGCGCTTGATGTCAGAGACTTGGAGCCGGAAGCTGTCGAAGCCAGGCGGACAAGTCGACCCGAGCGTGGCAGTACAGGTGGTGGTTTGCAACAGGGCTAGGGCCTGGAGACAGAGCAGCAGCTGGGGGGTGCCGTGGCAGCCGAGATTTGAGGCGCACGTCCGTTTGGCTGGGGTCGGTGTGTTGCAACGAGCAACGCCTGCGACGACCGAGACGTGAGGCGATGGAGGTGGAGGCGGCGGAGGGAGGGGAGGAGGAGGAGAGGGAGAGGGAGGGAGGGAGATGGAGAGGAGATGAGACGGGGGAGAGATGGGGAGATGGGGGAGTGGGAGTGGGAGGGGAGGACAGGGCTGGGCGGCGAGGGCGGTGATGAGTGGGTGGTGGGTGCAGCAGTGTCGTCGAGGCCGGTTAGCGAGCAACCGCGAAGGGGCCTTGTCGCATTCCCACGACGCCCGTCTCCATCCGAAGGGTGCGCCTGCAACAACGGTTCACTGCCCACACCACTCATGTGCTGCGAAAACTCTGCCGGTTGTAGCTTAGTGGGTCGAAGCCTCTTGTCTGCGCCGTCCACGGCGTGCGGTGACTACCGCTCATGACTCCTGACGATGCTTGTGCATCCACACGACGGCCCAAGCCAATGAACGCCGCCAGGGACCACCCTCTGCGCTTGCGACGACAGCAAGCCACGTATCGCCCGCCGCCTCTCCTCGTGTCCCAGTCTGTGTGCGCGCAATCCGGCCTCCCGTCCTGATTCCGGCACGCCTGCAGTAGCGGGCTGACTGGGCCACTGGGCCTCTCTGACTGGGCGGCTGGCCCAGCGAGCGCGAGGGGCCGCCCAAGACAATCTCAGCGTCTGCGAGAGAGCAGCCGCCGTCATATGGGCCGCCGGAAGACTGTGTTTATTTGTGTAAATAGGGGCCAATTTGCGGCTTCGCCCTGCCAGCCCCATCCTGTGCGCGGCCAGTAGAGCAGAGGCTTTGGTCATCGTGGTGTGGTGGGCAGCAGCCGCCAGAGCCCGCGAATGGCAGCCTGAGGGCCAAATCCACCATCGTCACGTCGGGCCCGTTCGCCATGCGCGAAGAAAAAAAATTGTGCCGCCGCGGCCGTTGAGCAGCTCCTCTCCCCACGACGCCTGGCCAACGGAACTGCCTCTGCGATTCCGCCGGCGGGGCCATGTCGACGATGCCACTTGGACTTGCAGCGATGAGGAGGGGCCTGGCTCGCGATCAGCGTCGCGTCTGCAAATCGATCCTCACATCCGAACACCACGGTGGCGGTGACAACGTCGGCGGCGAAACCGGGCTGCGGTGCAGCAGTGGCCTGGTGGATGGGTGGGCGTCATCACTCGTCGCTGCTCACCACCCACCGCTCGTGCAATCGTCACCCGCTGCCCTTCCAAGCGCTCGGCATATCCTTCTGGGCTCGGGGCTATTGCATAAGCAAGTGCCCACTTCCATACGCTTGCCATGCATGTGAGTGTGTCGAGGCCGGCCGCTGCTCCACCCACAGCGGCCTTCCGCAACCAGCCCCCCTTTGCTGCTCGCCATTGGCTCCTGGCCTCTCTTGTCGACTTGGTGACGCTCGTCCATGGCCACGGCGGGCATTTTTGGCTTCAGGCACCAGGCTGCTCGCTGCCGTCACACGGTGCTGACACCTGGACCCCGTGGACACGGCCGCGGCCTGACGTGGCGTCAATTTGCATGTCGTCTCGAATCCATGTCCGCGGTATTGCGCGCAATCTGAAGCCCACCGGAAGCAGCGCGGGCAGGGTGCGGTGAGGAAAAAATCAAACAACATGCGACAGTCGTTAGCACAGTGGCTAGCCAGCCTGTCAATCTGGCCGTCGCCCCGTTTGGGCCTAGCGCGTGCATGCTGGCACGTGAAGAACCACCAGCGCCCTTCTAGTCTCCCTGCTGCCAACCCGACCACGGCGACCGCCCGCCTGGCGCCTTCTGAGGCACGTCCCCACAACAACACGTCTCGTTGTGTGCCGATTCCAGCCATGGCCGCATTTCCTTTATTGCTCAACACGGTTACGTCGGATTGGGAAACATGCCTACTCGACCCTCGCCTCGTGCTCACTGGCACACGCCTTTTGGCGCTGCTCCCCTTGGCCCTGACCCGACCTGACCTGACCTGACATGACCTCCGTGCTGCAGACTCAACTGGGCGATCAGACAGCCCGCCACGCGCACAAAAGCAGCATAAACTCTATCAAGTCACTCACTCTCCTGTCTCCAAATCATAGCGTCATGTGCAAACAGGCTTCCGCAGACAATAGACTGCGCAAGATGGCGTCGTTGCATTGAGTAACATGTGTGTCATCCTCCCAGACCCGTCCAAGGACCGTGTCGTCCCGTCAGGCCCGGGTATCCCAAACGCCAGTGTAAATGCTCGATCCCGTGGTATATCCGACCAGCTTTTGCGCGCGCCATCCCTTGAACAAAGACAAAAACATCAAAAACATTGCACTAGTTCATCTGCCGGATCAACTCGTTGATCTTGTCTTCCCGGTTGCCCAGGTCACCGCCCTCAATGTAGTGCTTGAACTTCCTCTTGCGGAATCCCCCAGTCGGGCTGTTGAGCTTGAACGGCCACAGGAAGTTGGACGCCGCCTTGAAGTTGGGGCCGACGGTGCAGATCTCGTGGATCAGGTCTTCCATACAGATCATGCCGTACTTGCCCAGGTTCTCCTCGATGATCTCGTTGTCAGTCAAGGGAATCCGCTGCTTGTCCACCTTGCCGTAACCACGCTCTGCGAGTCGAGTTAGCATTTACTGTTGGTATACTCGGACGAACATGGCACTTACTGTAGATGAGCTCGCGGACAGACTTCTGGTTCGGGTAACCATAGGCGACAAAAGGCTCAACAATCTTCAGCATCTCCATCGTAGCCTTGGTGAGCTTGATGAAAACACCATTGTTGATCTGAAGCAGACGCAGAAGCTGCAGAGTTTTGCGCTTCTTGGGATCAATCTTGTTGATGCCCTTGATCCGGACAACAAAAGCAAGCTTGGGCTCTTCGGGAACATAGAGGCTCTCGCTCTTCTTGGCCTCGCGCGCCAGCCTCACCCGCTCCCTGTCGGCATCGCGGTATTCCTTGACATACTTCTCGGCCCTCGTGAAGATGACCTCGCGCTTCTTCTTGTTCTTGTCTGCCTCATGTCAGCGCTGTCCACTACAAGTATAGCATGCACTGAGACTCCAAGAGGTCGATGTTCTCATTCCCGAAAGATGGTTAACAATTCGACAACATTGACCGTAGTCTAGCCGATAGTGTGGTTGTTATAATCACTGTAATCGACCTCCTGAAGTCTGCGATAGCATGCGCAATGGATCGTACCTCGCTTTTCCCGAGTTGCGATGGCGCGCTCCTCGCGAGCCTTCTCCTGAGACTTTCTCTTCTTGAGAAGGTTCTCAGGCACAAGCGTGATGTCGCTCTGCGTCGGAACAGTTCTACAGCGTCGTATTAGTATCGGCTTTGGGTGCGTAGATGGGATGAACGTACGACTTCGACGACGACATGTTGAAGTGGTGCTCGAGAAATTGTTCGGAAGCTCAATTTTTGCCAGACCCTTAGCTTGCGCGCTAACCCCACTCACCCAAGCGCCAACGCTAACGGCTTGGTGGGTCCACTTACGAGTTTACGAACGCTTACCATGTAGTATTGCTATTGACTTACAACAGGCTATGGTCTATTGTTATATACTCGAAGCTCACATTCAACTCACTAAATATCTATTAAATGCGCCTATTCTATAATATAGAACTGCCGCTATCAATATGAATTCACGGGCGTATTTTCCTACTTCACTTCGACAGCTCTCCAAACGCATTCGGAACAACTATCGTGAATAGAGAGATACAGGCAGCCAATACAAGACACTCATTCACATTGTTCGAGAATCAAAGACAATGGCAAAATCAAAGCCCCACTATCTCTCAATCAGCTCATCTCATCACCCTTCATGTATAAAACAAAGAACAAGTCTCCTTTGTCAAAATTCCCATCCAAAAAGCAATCCTCGAAAGTACCATCAGACAGTGAAGACGTTTTATTGAATCTTCTCACGACCAAACCATCATGGACCAAGAACAACCTCCAGTATCGAGCGACCCCTACGCGCTTGCCCACCGCTACAGAGAATACATGGTTGCGCATCCACGTCGCTACTTCGAATACCTAAACCCATACTACGAGCGACTGTTGGCCAACCAGCCCGAGCCAGCCGCAAATGCAACAGACGATTGCTCACGTGCGATTCGATATGCCAAGGAGCATCATGAGTGTTTCTATGAGTTCAGAGATATCAGGCAGATAGTGGCTTGGTTGCCGGCTGTAGAGGGGAGGTAGTGTTAGGGAGAGCTTTTGAAGAGAGAGTCTTGAGGGAGGGCGGATGTTAATTATAGATGGGGGAGGAGGAGGAGGAGGAG
>JAODYC010000096.1:0-26674 GCA_026262405.1 Curvularia hawaiiensis
GGGGGGGTTGTGGTGGTGGAGAGGTGTGGTAGAGCGGTCGGTGAACTTTTGAAGCTCGGGCTGGGCCAGGAGCAACATCCCTGCAGAAAAGGTGCCCACGACGTGGAAGCAACGAACTACACCACCACCAACCCCGCCAGACACGCACCTCGGCTGCCACATTGCCCCGTTCACTTCTGCGATATATTGTCTGGTCTTCCGCGAGCTGACCGCCTCCCAACTAGAAATTGCTGCAGCACGTCCGTCTCACTCGGCAGCACCTCCGCAATGGCCAGCGCGCGCCGCACCCCCAACTTCCCCACGCGCGCTCCGGGCAACCACGAACGGCCCGGCACTGCAGATGCAGACAGAGAGGAGATATGGAAGCCTATGCTGGACAACATCTCGAGCGGAAAGCGACTACCAGAGAAGAGTCTATTAGTTCTGGGTGAGGCATCCGAAAAGCGGTATAGGGGATCAAGCTAATTCAAGAGCGGCAGGCGGAACACCAGAGACACAGCGCGACTTTCTCGAATCAGTCTCGACAGACTCTGCGAACAACCGGAGGCCGCCGGATCGAGGCAGGAAGCCGCCAATTGCGAATCAGTTTGCCCTCGGATACACGTATCAAGACGTCCTGGACACGGATCATGAGGGTGTGTGCTGTTGTCTTCACGCGCTGCCAATTCACCCATGCTAACGCTGTCAGACACACTCGCTCGCCTGTCGCTCTATCTCCTCGCAAATCCTTCGCCCTCCTTCACTCCCCTGATCAAGCCCTATCTCAATCCACGGACGCTCCCGCACATGCTCATTGTAATACTGCTGGACTGGAACCATCCATGGCTGTGGATACGACAACTTCGCGACTGGATACGAGTGCTGAGATCATTGATTGTCTCACTTGACGATGCATCCAAAGTTGTCTTGGAGGAGAATATCCAAGCTTTGCAAGACAAGGGCCGTAGCCTGGCTGCCGAGGGAAGCAGCATGGAAGGTGTCAAGGTCCCGCTCGGTCCTGGTGAATGGGATGAACCTCTCGGCATCCCCCTTTGTGTTGTTTGCCAAAATGCCGACAAAATCGAGACATTGGAAAAGGAGCGTGGATGGAAGGAGGAGGAATTTGACTTCATTCTCCAGTACATGCGCACTATTCTCCTGAAACATGGATCGAGCCTGGTCTATACCATGCCGACTGCACCGGGCTCACTACAAACACTCATCCATTCCACTTTGGGTATCAAATCGCTACTGAAACAAGAGCAATTGAGGCACAACGTCACAGACCGTGATCGAGTATTGGTCCCTCCAAACTGGGATTCATGGGCCAAAATTCGCATTTTGCGTGAAGGATTCGACGTCGAGGGCATAAGTGAGAAATGGAGTGTTGACATTGACATTCCGAAGCATATGCGACCAACCAATAGCCAGACACCCGCGCCCGTCGAAGGAGAGGAGCAAGCGAATGGTGAAGCGGCGCCGACACCCATCGCTGAAGAGGAGGAGCAGGGCCCCACAGCCACTTCAATCTACGAGGAGACGATTCGGAATCCCGAGTCAGACTACGCACTATCGAGCCTTTCGAAACAAGCCAACAGCATCGAGGTGTCTAGCAAAGATCCGCAAGCATTCCTTGCTGAGCAAGTCAGTGCTCTGGAGTACCTGCGGCGAGAGGATGAAGCCGAAGCTGCCCTAAAGGCTGCGCGTAAGGAACAAGAACCTGTGTCTCGGGTGTGGGCAGATGACGCATCGGGAGTAGTTGAGGAGCACATTGGTCCAGTTCAATTCAATATGGGCGGTATCCAAGTGAATGCTGACGAGATGGTCAAGAGACTACAAGTGAGTTGCATCACAATCTATTCTGTACCCAATTCTCGACAGAAACTGACATTCTTTCAGGATCGCCAAGCCAGCCGACTCGATGAGCCCGAAACCCCACCACCCAAAACACAGGACACCAATATCAACGACAACGAGAAACTGCGGTCCTTCTTTTCGAGCCTAGTAAACAAGACACCCTCAAGCAATCCGCGAAGCTCATGAGTGTACGGTCGAGAATCCATACCTTGATTCCTGGTCGTATTGGCCATGCCTTCTTCTTCATGTAGTTTTGTTTCACTGGCGTCTCTCCACGAGCTCGTCAACAAACGTACAAACTTTCTTTACTCTGATCTACGATCGTCATCAGCATGGCTCTATACCCATTGTATATTTCGGTCTACAATACAATCTTTCACGCTGGCTTCCAGCGCGTTTCCCACATAATGATAGCTGCTCTTGCTGGAGGGTTAAGCAGAGAATGTTGGGATAGGAAGATATGTGATCCTAGCGGTTAGGCTTCGAGCAGTATTCTCATGTAAAATCTCTTATGGCTTGGTCATACCTTGATGGTTCATAGTTGCAGCCCTAACTGATGGTAGCGACACAACATCGGGATGTCATATATGTAAGCTATATCAGGGTAGTGACTATGCTTTGCGCATGGCGGTATCCTTTACCAGGTGCCTATACACTCCAGGCCACTTACATACTTATGATTGAAAAGCCATCAGATGTGCAGAGTAGTACGTACAATACAGTATCCCAGAATTGCACCGCATTGCAAAGCGATTCAGCCTCAGATAGGTTGAAGCAGATGGTACAAACATCTAATTGTAGAAGATTGAGATTGCACTCCTGGCACTCCTTGCACCTGTACATCAAACGGATAGTTGCAGCCCGTGGCTGCTGGTACACTCTTTCGGTAGCAACAGCTCCGCGCTCTAGCCAGAGAAACCTTATGACAGGCGCTGATCCGGATCCGAATCCGGATCCGTGCCGTGAAACCGGACAGAGTCTTCAAGATTGACTATCGCTGCTATTTGACATAAATCTTTTCTACCTGGGACTTTGCGTACTTTTTTACCAACTCAAAATGACACACAAAATGAGCTTTTGGAATCCCACATTGTTTCTGCCGTCGTTAACTTTCTTCGTTCTTTTTCTATCTTATGCAAGGCTTGGAACTTTGCAAATTCTACGTCCTTCAGACGTCTCATACTCAACATGCATTTTATCCTACGATCCGCTGTTAATCATTTAGAGGGGTTTATATCTCCCCGGGAAAGGAGCTACTTACTACAGTTAGGGTAAGTCTATTAACGCTTTGTCGCGCATACAAATTACACACATCTGACCAGCATCTAGAGAGCACCGCTACAATCGTTCACGAGTTATTGAAAACCAAAAAAGAGGTATCTATACAACCCGTACCAGCTCTACTGCTTATCTCCCAAAAGAGGATGCGGTTGTTCAGCGTATTGTGTTTCGTGCTTCCAGTCTGCAAGGATATGTTCCATGTGAAAACCAGGAAGCTCTACACCTAACTAGATACACTGCGGGCCAACAATCTGAGGCATACTGGGATGATTACCAAGATGAGGAAATACAAAAGAACAACTCGCAAAGAAGTACAACTATCTTTGCCGTTCTCGAAGCAACCTGTGAAGAATGTGGGACTAGATTTTCATCTATGTCAATCGATTGGTCGAAGGAAGATTCCAGATGGTGTCAGTTTGTTGAATGCAACGATACTACAGGAGCAACGATTAAACCTATTCCTGGTAACGCGCTTTTTTGGAAGAACCTTGATATATCTGGGCATGGGGATTGGAGAACACTGCATGCTGGGCTTCCTCCATTGATGTGTAAAAAAAACTGGGCTTAACGTCTAGACACTGGAGAGTCTGGGTAATGTATCAGCTAACTGAAATCTAGCATAGCTATCAGAGTATTAGAGAACTATATGTGCCTATCCTGCTTAGACCTTACCGTTTTCTATTACTTTCAAGCACTAATCTCACGCGTGTACAAGACCGTTGCTCTTGATGGTAGCAAGTCTGAGATACGTCTATGAAACATTGGCTGAAGTGTATCTAGCCCGCTATAATGTTTATTCAGTGTATCGTAGTTCGATTTCGATAATCGATCATGGTACTAGTTTGGTCCGTGGCGGTCCTGATTCGATCCGTCACGGTCTTAATGCGGCCTAATACTTGGGTTAGGGTAGGGTTTTGTTGCATCTTTTTGGAGGGGCGACATCATATTTACCATAGATAGATGGTCGTCGATCCATGTATATCGTCATTCGGCGCTGTACATGCTCATTCCTAACGAGGGCTGTTCCACCATGGACACACAATTGAGTCTAAATGTTACTAGATGACGCATACCGTTCGGTATGTGAACTCATTGAGCGAGATTCTAAGCCTCAAAATGTGAATTAGCAAATTTGGGAACAGGAGAGGAAAATTAAAGGAGGTTTAGCGAATGCCTCAACCTCAAGGGTATCAGTTAATCGGAGCAGGCTGCTTCTACATCACCACTTTGAACCCAACACGCATCGATTTCTCGTAGCGAGAATTTTAGTAACTTAAAAATCGCCCAAGCAGACGCCAAAAGTAGGTATAATAATATAGATATGTGACGTGCTAGCATGTTACTATTTTTGAATGAAATAGAAGGCCAGCATTACTCAAAGTTCATAACATTGGCCTCAGACTCGGCAAGCGACTTATCCTAAGATGCACATTTGATTGTCCTCAGATTTTACTGACCTATGGAATCATCCAGGAATCGCAGAATGCACCAGTAAGCTGCGAATGGTAATTTTCCGAATACAGTCGACTAGTACCCGAAGTCATCTTTCGATAGCTCTATCAATCATTGAAATAGCGTTTGCACATTTCAAAGACCTGGGTACAAGCGTGATTGGCTATGTGGCTGCTGGCGTCTTGCACCTCCACGGAGTCACAGTGTCGTGGCGAGCCAATTCCGTTTCTATGGTGCCGTGATTTTGGCCCTGTTTACACATAAAGACTTGCTCATATCCTTGGAAAGCTTTTCGACCGCTGTTAGCATAGTTGTAATTACCAGAGGCCTAAAAAATGTTTGATCGCTTCTTAGAAGTTATAGCGGCTCGAGTCGAAGGAATGTACCTGATCAGTGGAGTCAAGGTCATCAATAACGCCAGTCTCTCAAGAAACAAGGCAGAAACAAGGCTGTCTGTATTGAGGCCACAGTATGAGCCGACAGTGGGCAAACCAAATTCGAAGAGCAAGATTAAACCTAGAATGAAATGGTATACAAGGACTTCCAGTACCTATCCAAGAATGGCTAGTATGTTTTCTTAAGCTGGATGCCGAGGCACAGCCCGCTTCTCCTGTGATAATGCACAGTCCCGTCTTATTATTCGCAACATCAGGTAGTGATTTCCCTGAGGCCAAGTGCTTAAGACCCGTTACATGTCAATTAAGTAGACTAGTCCTTTGCTAGCATAGTCAAATGGTTCTGCATTAGTGCTTCATGCCGACATATTTTGCGAGATACCGGCATCCTTTACGAGATGCAGGCCACAGCACATGCGTCATTGACTAATTTGTGTTAGGGACCATGCGTGGCCTGCAGTAATCAAGATTTATGGTTATATCGGCACCTTCACCCTGCATATCCATGTTTCAGAGGCATGCCTTAGCATCCTTGCAAAACACCTCGATTCAATACCAGATCGCATGGTTGAGCGATCATGGAGCAATTTTGAAAATAACGCAGTGACTCCAGGTTTTCGTCATCGGCAGAGAGATCACCAATCTGCACCCTTTTTTGATTGTTTAGCCTTGCAACACCATGAATCAGGAGCTTTATCAAGGGTCCGGAAGCCCGCGGAAGCTCAATCTAGATATGTAACTACTCTCCCTACAGGCAACTTGGCTTGCGTACAGAGTTTGAACTCTACTAATAATATAAAATTGGTCTAAAACTACACCGTAAGTCTAGGGGCACTCGGCAGAAGAATCAATCCACTCGTCGAGTAAAATTTTTCCCAGTGTTTTGAAGCTTCAGTGAAAAGGACCGAAGAGGGCACCGTGTCGTAAGCTTCTAACACGCGGAAGCAATCATCGTGCAGGGATGGGCTTCGGAAGCTTATTCGGGACGATCCGATTCCCTACGCTAGAGAATCAAGGTTAATCCGTGGGGGCAGATATTACATAGACAAGTCAATCGCGAGTTTCCGCATGTATCTCGGTTCAGTCAGGCTACCTCGTTTTTATATTGAACAGTGTTCCTATCGATCAGATGAGCGAGAATCGCCCTAAACTGACTCGACGTAGAGGCGCATGCGAGGAGTGCCGCCAGAGAAAGATCCGATGTAAGCTTATTTAACATCAAGCGAAGCACACACTGATAAGAACAGGTGACGGCGCGAATCCTTGCAACCAATGTGAAGTACATAAGAGCCTTCACTCTGCCCCTTCCTGAATCTTATTACTAAAATCACATAGCGGAGTAACTTACTTTGCGAATACATCGTACGTCCCTCGCGACGTTCTGTGCAGGGCCAAGGTATCCAAAGCTGTGGCGAGTGTGTCTCCGCAGCAACACAGCCATATACAACAGACGGTTTTACAATACCTAGTTTTCCGACTCAAGATCGGTTTTCAGATGTCATCAGTCTTTTAGACACAGGAGGCTCGTCAAGTGTTTTCAGCTCACCGTTTGCTGAGATAGATTCCTCTCAATTGGTGTCTGATAGCGCGTACTCGTACCCATGTCTCAATCTCTTCGACGAAACCATGTCTGGCAAGAGTGAAGATAAGAATACGGGTATGCATCATCATCTCTTAGAATCCAATTCTCAAACTCAATCAAGTGCATTAATGACAGTTGAGGGGAAAACTCTTCGTTATATCCCCCAAAGCAATGGGCTGACTAGCATACAGAGCCGAGTCACCAACCAGCCCATCTAAAGAATCAAACATCATCCAACTACTCAAGAACAAACCACAGCCTGTTAGAGTGGCTAGGCGTAGGGTACGATGAAGGCTTACGTCAGCATAGCACTGCCCAGCTAGATGGATTTCTGAAAACCAAATTGGGCAATGACAATGCTGGATGTACACTTGCCTCGCTTTTGGAGCGAACGGTTTCGGAAAGAGTAGAGGTACCTGAGACATGTCCCTTACTTATACGTTTTTCTGACGCCGCAAAGGCAAAGCCATTCTTGTACCATAGAATGTACGACCTTACCGCCCTTACCAAGAAAGGAGATCGAAGAAACCGTAAACAACAGGCAGTGTTAAAGAGGGTTGAAACACTACTTTCCTCAAAGCAACATGCCTGCATTTTGGATGTACTGGGCAGGTTTGATCCGAGCGGGGAACACCAGAGCTTGGATCTGACCAGTCTCCCTGTGGAAAGCCTTGTTCATAGTATGTCTCCAAATTCGCTATGAGATGTTTTACTAAGAATTTGGAAGAAAGTTTCCATGAGATAGGGGGGTAAGTAAACTCGACGTTAGGATAGCTGCAAACGCTCACATAAGGGGCAGCTTGAACTTGTTCATAAATGAACAGGATGTCATGCGGATACTGCAGAGATGCCTCGATGCAGAGAAGCCACCTATAGATGTTAGCGATATGTCTCTGCTGCTAACTTCGCTAGCATGGGGAGCTTTGTCAGATCCAAAACTCGCATCAACGTGTAAAACGGCGCTACTAGACGCCGTAAGAAGAGCATCGACGGTGCTACTTCGCCAGACTAGTAGCGTCCGGCAATTTCTAGTAGGTTTGTTCACCCGATAACACAGCAGACTTTGCTAATCTAAATCAGGCGCTTGTTGCAGGGGTTTGTAGAGACACGGCCATCTATCTCAAAGTAGAGCAGTTAGCTAATATATTCAGCTCTGTCTTGCCGAAAAGACGGGATCGGACAATTTTCATGCACTGATACTTGGCAGCGTTTCCACCATAGCCACATTAGATCTCCACTTAGAATCCGTCTTACGCGAGTTTTGCATGAATAATGAGCAGCAAGCTGTTCAGACTAAACGAGCAATGTGGTTGCTCTACTGCATTGATAAATCGTATGCAACGAGATGGGAGACATTCTGTGTAAGTATTTGCTTGACCGAGTCTGCTGTGGCAAATTGGTCTAGTACTAATGTAAAGTAAACAGCTAGTTAGCGACAATTCCATTCCAATTATGAAGAAACCAGAGGGCACATTTCAAAGTGATATCCGAACGATATCTTCCTTACAACTCTTGTGGACCCGGTTTCAATACTCCAGAATCTGCTCAGACATCCTGCAGCTCCGTGCAGTAGTGGAAGGAGAGCCGTTGAAAGATCACTCTGATAAGGCTCTAGCGATTTCGATGGCCCTAGAGGAATGGTACAGTTCAGTTGGGACAAACCCATTATTAGTTTCGTTGGACGACAGTGATGCTATGCGCATCAAGTTCCAGATGTCCTATCGGTACCATGAAGCTCAGTTTCGTTTGATAAGTATCAGTCTATCGGACTCCAAATGTTCGTTTCCTATAGATACTCAGCAGTGCAGGGAGTTGCTCAAGCCATCGGTCAGGGAGATAATCAAGGTCTCCAGCACCATACCGTCCGAATACTTACTCCAAGATTGGTACGTATCACATTGGAAATATCTCCCATGCTGTGTTAGCACTAATTGTTCGTACGGCAGTAACTACCTATTCGTCAACAGAATTGCTCTGTGCTTTCTTGCGTTGGAAATACTCTTTCCATTAAACCTAGATAGTGAAAGGGAGAACCAAGCATTACTTAGCATTGTGGTTGGTTTTTTCGCCAGGATAGACATTGAGTTACCACGAAGTGCAATATTTGGGGAGGTGTCTAGTTTGGTCGAACTCCTTGCATACCGCTGAACTCGGGTAGACTGAATTGAACAAAAATGGCTCAATGCAACCAAAACCGACTGAGTTTGATGGTACCACAGTGCTAGGCCAGATATTTTGTCTCGTTAAATCGATACGTGATTTGAGGGCGTACATCAAGAGCGTCTATCATGGTGCACAATTAGTTTCTCATAAGCATCTGTGAGAGCAGGGCGTCGTGACGGTGTCCCAGCGTCACCGCGCTAGAGTATCACTAGATAGCCAGAGACTGATAGTACCTTAGACATATTAGCGAACATCATCTTTCAAGACCGAGTGCTTGTTTGACGCTGCGAGAGCGTTATCAATATGACTGTAATGAATGATTTTACCGCCTAAATTAAGATCGATTAAGGACACGACTTAACTATAGAGACTTGGAATTGATCTTACACTTTTCTTGTAGATTGCTCGCTGTTACAGTTAATTCCTATCTGCTAGAGGATGAAGTACAAGGAGGCTCACCAGATACGTTTCACTAGTAGTACATTGGTTAGTCTTAACTTCTGGATTCCCCTTGGATTTTGGCAAGCACGTGACTCAAGGGCCGAATGTTGTATCTAGAGATGAACACCGACGGGTATTGGAGCGAATGGGTACGGATCTGTCGGTTAACATCAACTGAGTTACTGGGAATAAGGTTGCGTAATCTTCATGACTGCAACCTTGTTATCACAAATGTTATTACACGTGACCCAAGTCCCTTGTATTGGTCACCACCGATTTGTGATAGGCGAGGAAACAAGGAAGCTTCGGCTGGAGCGAATATCGATTATGATACGGAGTACTGTGAGCCAGAAGAGTGTCTTTGCCAAATAGGTCAATGCACGGCCAGGGTCCTGCGTCAGATTCGGCCCTGTATCAGGGGGCTGACATACATACTCGACGACACGGAGATGATCCGTTAGGTCAGCAAGCTGTACTGCTACCCCGTATAGTATCACTGGCAAGACCAAGGAGTATGTTCTATTGAATCAAGAATCATGCCTTAGTGAAGATTCTCTGCACGCATAGCGTGGGCTCAGCGTATCATTCAGTTTCGAGCTCTCAATTCCGCTTCGGCCGACATGCACGCATACGTGCACGCTTAGTAAAGCGGCTTATTGGTCTTTACAATGAAAATGCTCGCCAAACCGTGTTACAATGACCGAAATCGGTAAATATGAGCGTTCCATGGCTGGGGCGACCCATAAAGCGAGCCTATCGACAGAAGCGGAGACAGACAAGTACTTACGATAGCGCCAGGACCTTCTTGAACACGCAACTCAGTTGATCTGGGCTAGGACATTCAGATCGACATTAAACTTCGTACTCCGTACTCCGTGATGCCGTCAGATTCGATTATTGGAGCGTGACCTACGACTACCCAATAGTATCTACTATAATGTGATGTTGTATAGACTGTCAAACGTGGGACCATGCCAGTAGTAGCTAGCATGTGCCTCGGATGCGGCCCGCCGATGCGGACATGGTACCGGCTCGACATGGGTAGGTATTGGCACAAAATCGGAAATGCATATCGACACGGTGAAGTACCCTATCCACCTTATCTCATGATAGGACCGAAATTCACTCTCCTAACGACTATCAGACATAGCTAGAATTGGCATGAAGTGGTACTACTCTTCGGATATGTAGCTTAATTGGAGATGGCAAGGGATGGTGTGGTCTTTGAGGCTGGTAACAATGGTCAACTTGCCCAGTATTGGATCTCTGTTGGGCAGTAGGACAAGTGAATGGGTGAAGTCAGAGGCAAGATAAAGGTGGTGCCGCCAAGTCGACGCGTTGGCAACATACCTTTCCACTTGCGAGCAATTACAAAAGCCTCAGTTTACTAGAGTGCCATCGGCACCATACATAGTGCACAAGGTTTTCGGCACGATAGACACGGCACGGCTTCTGCTCAGGCAGAGAAAAGCGGATGGATGCTGCGGCCGCCGTGTGCTGACCGACAGTGGAACCTTGGAGTACTACCTAGCTAGCTACAAGACTCAAAGATGTCACCCAACCACGGCAATTAACAGCTCTGCTGATGCCATGTCAGCTGTTATAAGGTTCCGCAACTGAACATTCCGTCGGTCCGTAACCCGGGCGCATGTGCATCTCGTCTGCCTAGCGTATCTCATGCACTCAGCATGCACCATTACGGTATCGAGCGAGGACATATCGCATGGTTTAGGCAACCGTAGAAATGATGGCATGAAAGTAGCGCATCTTATGAAGCGGGCCAGATGCAACAAAATGCCCCCTTTCAACAGCACGAGGATGCGCGCTCTAGCTACCAACACAGTAGTAAGTATCAAAGATGCAGCTACAGTCCCAACGACGTCTTCTCGATCCGAAACCGCCGTCCATTGGTTGCCATCATAAGCAGCTGTTTTGGTGTTCAATCGCAGCTCGCTAAGGCCTCCCCGTGCTTCCGGACGTGAAAACGATACGATGTTTAGAGCGCACGCGCGGGTTAAATCGAACTGACGTGACGCGACATACTCCACCACCTCCATCCCTAGAAGTCTGGCACTAATAGCGTAATCTGACCTCACGTTTGTTTGTTCTGCAACAATCTCGCGGACATCTGCTGACAGCTATCTCGCCCTAACCCGGATCGAGACTTAGGGAAGTATGAGCATAACCCCGTGTAAAAGGCAACCTATGAGCACAATTGCTTGCTGAGAATTGAGCATTGCTACTAGGGAATTCTCTATATGTTGGACTTGATCTGGAGATGTTCTGTGCCCACTCTGTCTGCCTCTGCGTTCAATGCATCGATCTCCGCCTGCACAAGTGGTATACCTGTCCTCTCCCTTTCTTTTTGCTGCAATTGTTCAAGCTCTCCAGGGAAATAAATACGATCAACACCAGGCGCCTTCTCAGCACCAACAACCCTCTCATAAAGATACTGCATCCTCTCTCTAAAATCATCAAGGTCCATGAACAAGTCAGGTTTGATGGCGACAAGAAAATGGCCGACATTAGAAGGCTTGGAGGGATCATATGGGCCAGTGACGTGTCCAGCAAAGGCTGATCCTGAGAGGACACCAGAAAACACATCCATCATGACTGCAAGTCCCGAACCCTTTGGTCCTCCTATTGGCAGCATCACGCCGCCATCAAGGGCAACAGCAGGATCTGTCGTTGGCTTGCCATTCTTGTCTAGTGCCCAATCAGCAGGTATTTGTTCGCCTCTCCTCTTTGCTTTATATATCTTCCCACGCGCGGCAACTGAAGGTGCCATATCAAGTATGAAAGGTTGCTCTTTGCCCGGCGCTCCACAAGCCAGTGGCGACACACCGAGTAATTTGTTTTTGCCGCCCCACACAGGTAGTGCAGGACTCGAATTTGTGAAAACTAAGCTCATCATGTCTGCTTCAAGAGCTTTCTGCACCACCCATGCGCTCATTCCAAAATGATTCGAGTTCTTGATACTGGCCATGCCAATGCCGTAAATCTTCGCTGACTTGATCGCTGCGGCCATACCGACGTCTGCGGCCACGAAACCAAAGCCATTGTGAGCATCGACTTGCGCCACTGCAGGTGTGATTTGTTTAAGCTCCGGCGTCGCAGAGCCATTGAGCACACCTTGTCGGATGCGTTCCATGTAAGATGGAACTCGGTTCATTCCATGGGTATCCACTCCGCGAAGGTCCGCTGCGATAAGGCATTGAGCAACCACCGAGGCATTCGTTGGTAGAACCCCGTTTCCTGTCAACACTCTTTCGATGAACGCTTGAGCTACGCTTGCATCGACAAAGTGCTTCGTTTCTGTCGTGGCTGATCTCTCCATAATTTGTACGATAGCCGCAGCTTTGACTTCAGGGCAAAATTCAAGATTCAAGATGAAAGATAGAGAGAGTTGAAGTATGTGTGGAGCTCAAGATTTCTCGATTGCTAATCTTCTGCGGCTCTTTAAGGGAAGCCCAGATCATGTTCGGACGGAATGCGTCCGGGTACCCCACGCCAAGTCGCAGAAGCAGTTCGCCGCAATTTCCTCTTAACGGAGCGCCCCGTCACCACTTGTCCGCTCCTCCGCTCCTCCGCTCCAATACTCCATTTCAACAGCGACAAACGGAGTATGGCCGACAACGAAGTACGCCGCAATCCGCGCCTGCGGCTCGCATGTGCGCGGTGCCAGCGCCGCAAGATACGGGTCAGTCTCTACGCCTAGTGCGCTTAATTGAACGGAGCTGATGAGTATGGCGCAGTGTGATGGGCAATACCCAACATGCAGTAATTGCAGAAAAGCAACAGCCGAGTGCCTTGATGGCGACAGTCTTCGTTTGCGTAGCGGTCACCACGATCCTGACAGGACGCTAGTTAGTAAGCTACGAAGACGTGTCTCATTGCTGGAATCAATTATTCGCGAACGTCTTCCAGACTTTGACTTATCGACCGCAACGTCGCGAGAAGGATCTGAGGGCCCAATCAGAGAATATGATACTACGAGTAGCCCTGTGCCAGCATTTCCACAAGAGCTGCGAGAGAATCTAATAACAAACCTTGCCCCTACAGAACCGATCATTGGTCCAGATCAACGTGCTCATGAAATCGGAATGATATCGGTTGGCTTCAACACGGATCAGAAGTACATTGGACCGTCGAGTGGCTACTTCATCGCTCGTTTATTGCTCGCAAACTCACGAAAATCTGGTGATGTGGGACACATGATGAGCAAGTCGACCACCATACCTCAACGAAGCATTGACGAGCTAGTTAGCGCTGCACATGGGCCTTTGCCTCTGCCTCCGCACCACATTGCCGTCCAATTGTGTAAAATTTACTTCGAAACGGTCCACCCTCAGTATCCTATCTTACATGAGTTGTCATTTCAGGCAACCCTTCAGCAAGTTTATCAGGACTCTGAGACCGAGGGCGCTACCACCAAGAACAACCCCACCTCTCATTTCCAGGTGTACATGGTACTTGCTATATCAGCCGCGATTTCGACATGGAGGACGAAACGGCAAATTCCTGGAGAATCGTACTGTCTTTCCGCCCTGCAATATTTTGACCAGATTCGTATTGAGACCTCCCTTAGAGGCCTGCAATCTATGCTATTGCTGCTCATCTTCACAACGTATAGCCCGCATATGCAGCTCAATGTGTGGAACTTGCACTATCAATGTCTGGCGGCCGTGATAGACCTTGGCCTACAAAGGAAAGTCACAACCTCATCTGGCATCTCGCTCCTTGAACAAGAATTGCGAACCCGAATCTTTTGGACAGTTTTCACCATCGACCGAACCCTTGCAAGTATGATGGGTCGCCCGATTGGCTTACGTGACGAGGCATGCGAACTACGGGTACGTTCAAGCCTCAGACCAGATAAGTCTCAATGCTGACTGCTCGAAGTTGCCTCAGCTTCTTAGTGATGCTGAACTTGTGCACGGTGCAAATGATGTCGACAACCAAAGGCACAGCATAGCCGTGTCAATTCATCTCTCAAAGCTTACAAAACTCGTTTCGGAAATTAAATACATCGCCAATAGTATCGCACATGATGTACCTACTTACGCTTACCCATCGATACGCGACATATCGGCATGGCAAAGCAATATGCTTCAGCGAGTGGATGATTGGGGTGCAACAATTCCGCAAACACAGTCACCAAACGACTACATCAAGCTGACATGCGAACTCCGTTACTTATCTGTGAAGATGCTCCTTCTCAGACCGAGCCCAGCAATCCCCAACCCCACCAGCGCTGTCCTGGTGGCCTGCCATGAAGCGGCACGCCATTCCTTGCAGCTGTATGAGAAGCTTTACAAGAGCGATCTCCTCATCTATGACTGGATCACTTTACACGGCGTGGTATTCAGTACTATAACAGCTGTCTACTGCATAAGAGCTGTACTAGAGATTGCGCGAGAGGTGGAGCCAGAGGATCTTATGGAGGGCATAAGTGTCAGTCTCAGCATTCTTAGCGCCACTGGCGAGCATTGGTCTGGTGCCAAGCGCGCACGCGATATTCTGGATGATGTCGGCAAGTCAACAGTCCGCTGGCTTCGGCAGAGCCGTAGGACCTCAACTCAAAGGCCAACGCTGGGTCAAGAGATGCCAAGTAGCCAATTGTCACGAGTCAACACTGCGAGCAACAACAGATTGGAACAGCCAACAGCTAGGGAGGAAAACGATTGCGATGCATCAATTGTGGCACCAAACCTGGACTTCTTCTCTGGCATCCATCTTGATCTCGGCTTATTTCCTGAGATGCAGCAACACGAAGAGCCTTACGGAGATGCGACTAACGTCGATGATATGTTAAGAAATCTTTTTAATAATTTCATTCCTTCGGGAACGAACTACTACTGAAGCTTCTACCTATCGCTTGCCGAAGCAGGACCTGCCGCGATCAAGAAATCAGAATCAGCTCCTTGATGCGCTTGATTCACTGTGCGCTTGTACAGCCCACGATAACCGCGTGTGTGGCGTGCAGACGCTATTCCAATTGCTTCCAACCTGGAATCTCTGCTTGCAATCCGCTGTTGAATTTCCTTGTCGGAAACGTGAAGGTGCAACCGCCTTTTGATGACATCGCACTCGATAACACCGCCGTTTTGAACAACGCCAAGCACCGAGTCAGGATCCGAGGATTCTGGGGATATGTGCAAACCAATTGTGCCTCCAGCAGTGCCACTCATCCTTCCATCAGAGAGGCGTAGCATGTCTTGTACTCCGTTCTCACTGAGCTTGCGAGGAATCGGTATCAGACCTGCTTCTGGCATACTCGGGTTGTCCATCGGTCCGATGTTTTGGAGGACAAGAACGCTTTCAGCATCAACTTGTAAGTAAGGGTCGTCAATCCGTCTCGCTAAGTCTGTAGGGCTCGTAAATACTACAGCCTTACCTCTATGTTGCAATAATCGCCGGTCCTTGGACGCACTGGCCTTCATAACTGCACCGCCAGGGGCTAGATTGCCACGAAGCACCACCAGCGACGACGCTGGGTAAAGAGGTTTATTCAAATGATGCAAAAAGATTGTCTGGCTGTGTCGAGGCATTCGTATATAGGGAGCGGAATCGATCTTTTCGCCCGAGAGTTCTACCGGAGACTGTCATTGCGTCTAGGTGCAACAATGGCTTGAGCTCGTGCAGCAGAGCAAGCATACCTCCTGGATTGTGGAATTCGGTCACGTAGTTCTCTCCGCTTGGCTTAAGATCCACCAACAGTGGGTTTTGGCGTACGATCTCATCAAACCCACTCAAATCGATGGTACCCGCGACTGCCGGATGGCGATTATCGATCGCCATCAGATGGACAACAGCGTTGGTCCAGCCCCCGATAGCTTGAAGAACGGTAATAGCGTTGAGAAAAGATTCGCGTGATAAGAGAGATTGTGGAACACGCTTACTCGTTGCTACATGCACTGCAAGCTTCCACTCTCTTCCGCAATCCGCAGGCGCGCCGACGAGACAGCGGGAGCAGTAGCACCCTTGAACGGCATCATGCCAAGAACAACCAGGATGCAGGCCATGGTACTTGCAGTTCCCATCACACCACAAGTTCCCGCCTAGGAAATGCTAGCCTAAATCTTGCGCACTTCTCGTACTTCGCTTACAGTTGGAGCGAGCTCGTCCTTGATTGACAAGATGCCTTCGACATCAATCGTACCAGCACGAAATTTGGCCCAATTATCTCGGCAATCTGTACATACACCAATCCGGGCGCCTTTATAACTATCAGGCATCATGGGGCCCGTGACCAGGTGTACGATGGGCTTGTTTGCTGATATACCGCCCATCAACTGCGGGGGGTCGTCTTATCGCAGCCTGTGTACTAGTCAATCATCTTGATCTCTGAGACGTAGTTTCGGTTTATGTACCTCCAATCAACACTAAAGCATCACATGGCTTTGATCTGATCATTTCTTCGGTGTCCATGCTCATCAGGTTCCGAAGGAACATGCTTGTCGGGCTCGAAGAACCCTCGTGAAGGCTTATGGTGGGAAAATCAATGGCGAGATCCACGCTGAGTTGAACTCCTCGCTTGGCAGCCTCGATCAATTGGGGGACATCAGTGTGTGACACTAGACTGTTAGCATAACGGGCTAAGGATGACAGAAAGCACCCACTGGGTTGGAGCTGCTGTATGTATTGACAACCCCGATGATGGGTCGGGACAGCGCATCCTCACTGTAGCCAAGGGCTTTCATGAAGACTTTGCGCAAGAACAAAGAGAAGTGAGCATCTTCATAAGACGTCATACCTTGACGGAGACAGCTCGCTGAAGTAGGGATTGGTCTGTCAACGTCATAATCGTACATAGCGATGCTTGTGTTGGAGTTCATATTGCGAATGATTGTGGGAATCAACGCCTGCAACACTCCTAGCAGACTGCTTTCGAGATTGCATTGGATAGCTTCGCGGAGCTGCTGGTTCGGCTGCGGACAGAGTCCGCAGCCGAGTCTGAGGCGGAGATCGCCCATCTCTTCGGCCTAGGCAACCTTTCACCCGTAGTATTTTAGGACCACTCGCCGGCACCAGAACATCAATCCAAAACACTATATCCTTAATACACCAATATGTTTAACTTAAAAGGGAAGGTTGCTCTCATCATCGGTCTTGGGCAATCGGGGGACGAGGAATGGGGTATTGGTGCAGCTTGCGCTGTACTCTTTGCTCGTCAGGGGGCCATCATCTTTGGTGGGAATCGTACCCTTGAATCTGCACAAAAGACTCAGAAGGCAATTCGCAATGAGGGCGGGATATGTCACGTCATAATTACCGATGCTACGGATTCAACGTCGGTGAAGACTCTTGTCGAAGCTTGCATCGTCAAGCATGGTCGTATTGACATCCTGTTGACGAACGTGGGCCAATCACAGCCTGGATGTCCAGCGACAATGGAAGAATCAGTTTGGGAATCCCAGATGAACCTCAATCTAAAGAGCGTCTACAACGCTTGCCATCATATCCTGCCTGTCATGGAGAAGCAATCTAATGGGGGCGCAATCGTATGCGTCTCCAGCGTCGCCGGCATGCGCTATATTGGCAAGCCCCAGGTTGCATACAACACAGCCAAGGCCGCCATACTACAATTCGTCAAAGCCACCGCAGTCATGTACGCAGACAAGGGGGTGCGATTGAACACAGTCGTGCCGGGACTTATGGACACACCGCACACAAAGAACATGGCAACCAGATATGGAAAGAACTACGAGCAATTCGGGCAAACAAGGGAAAAACAGGTACCGATGGGTAGGATGGGCGATGCTTGGGATGTTGCAAATGCGGCACTTTTTCTTGTCTCGAACGAAGCGAATTACGTTACTGGACAAAAGATCGTAGTGGATGGGGGCTTCACGTCAAGTACAGGCAGAGTCTAGACCGTTCATAGTACTTTTGCTAGATATATTCATCCTTCAGTAGAAGGTATTGTAAGTACTTAGCTTTTACATTCTTGAAATAGTGCTCTATCTTGGATACGCATAGGTTATATGAGTTTTCAATAAACCCTTTGCTCTAATCTGCTTTGGCACTTCTGAATTACTCATTATCAGCATTGATGTAAACAAATAGCTATAAAAGCTTTGCGGGTGAGATATTGAGAGCACGCGTCCATTTCGTACGCAAGTTAATTAGACAGACTAAACCCAATTACAGTCATTTACGATTTGTGATCAGACCTCTACTCTAACTCAGTACCAAGACTTGCATTCATCAACCCTCTCGCGACCAAATGGTACATATTCTCATCGCCTTGATCAATCTCAAAGTCGAACCTAGTAACGTCCTCTTTATACGGCCATAGATATTCACTAGTTACCCTAGCATGACGTTAGTTTGGTCAATATCCTTGATATTTTGGAGCTGTACCGATGATGCTCTGAGCTCGCCTGATACTCTTCCAAGGCCTTACGATTGTCGTGGATGCTCAACAGTGCAAATTCGTAGCCTTTGCTTCGCTCGATAGGGTCGGTGATGGATGGCCCACCAACAAGTAATTGGTTTTCCAGGACACAGGTTAAATTCTTAAGCGTTTTGAGTTGGGTAACAAATGCAGCCTTGTGCGCGGAAGAGACCGTGGCCTTGAACTTGAACAAGACTCGCCAACATCAGTACGGTTTGATATATCGAACCCATCACTCCAGGTAGTATTTACCAATGTGTACGACCGTCATGGTGGATGGTTAAGGTGGAAATTGTTTTGCAGAAATTCTGGGCAACAGTACATGTTATTATGACCACCTATATTCTGTCTACGAAATGTAGTAGAAGGGTGTTGGAAAAGACGACAAGGTGCGGTGCACGGGAGTGCACGGGGACAGACGGAATCGAAGCGGAGATTGTCCGTGACTTCTGTACGAAGTACCGCTTGCAAGCAGGCGGTGGCGTTGCGATCGCCAAAATAGCGCTGTAGGCTGGCCATCAAATTGCAGGATAAGTACGAAGTATCTAGGCTCGTAAACTTAGATTTACGGAGAAAATCCGTGCATATATATCCGTCAAGTGGGGACTACCGTTGACAATGCGTATACCAATAATAAATGGAGACTACGTATACCCCTGCACATGCAGGAACATCAATACTCCCACTTACACTAACTCTAGTGCAACGGCTGCTTTGCAGAGGACCAATAACAGCCGTCAGAACTGGTGCCATTCCAACGTCGCACACGCGCACCACAATTGGCAAGGTCTGCTGCAACACCTGCCTCAGCCCTGCGAGCTAAATAAGGTACGGGTATCATATCGCCCTCTATGCACAGGTGCCCAGATTGAGCAGCGGCTCAACTGCGACAACAAGTACCAACCTAACTTGCGACGTGCCCAGTTTTAATCTTGCCACTTATCCGAATAAATGTATGGACCTGCACCTCCCCGTCCCAAGAAGACGGCGATCACTCGGTCAAGGGCAGGGTGTGTGAGCTGTCGGCTGCAGCGCAAGAAGGCGAGTCACTGCCAAGACGCTTCAGCGCACCGCATTTTGAGTAGTTCGCTCAGCTAATCGAGGGGCGACAATAGTGCGATGGACAAAAGCCAAACTGCAGCAACTGTGCGAGACTCGGCAAACGTTGCGAGCAACCCGCGAAGAGGGTGGTGTTCCGGGCCATCTCATTCACCAGCAAAACGAACATCAGCGCTAAGAAAGCCAGCCAGCCTGCCGCACCACAAGAAGGCAAGCCGGAAGGAACACCTTCGCGTCATGACAAACTCAGCGTTGCTGTCGACTGGAAACGACCAAACTCAACGGAGCGCGAAAACCGCGTCGTAGGCCACGCCAGTTACTCCAGTATTGTGGCAGACGAAGGCCATTTTCCAGAATCAACGTCCCTATCGAGCCACATGTCAACCAAGACCAATGTTGAAACAAGCGTGATTGCTCTTAGCAGAGCTACTGCCTACAACCGGCCACGGCGGGAACCACACAAGGAAGACATGTCAGTGACAATGGATGACATCCCGCGCCTGTCAGGAAGAAATCCACATTCCATGGCCAGCACTGTGTCTGGGACTCAGTGGCGGGTAGTTTCTCCCTTCTCTGACAACATGCATTTGTCCCTGCACAAGACACAAACATCGGCACGACAGACATACTACCTCGACCACTGGGAGAGACTATGTGTCCCAGCACTGCATACGGTTCTCGGTAGCTTGCACAGACAGAATCACTTGCCTCCTGTCCTCCGATATGCAGTGCTAGCGCTCTCAGCGTGTCGGTTAAGCCGCATGGGTCCCAAAGAGAAACCATTTGACCCTAATAGGACACCGGGCTTGTCTTTTAGACCTGATCCGGGCCACCAGACCGTATCTTGTGAAGTGTATAGCTCCGCACTTGTAAGCCTAGCAAGCTGGAATGACGTGGTCCACACGGATGGCTTCAATATTTTCTTGACAGCAATGATCCTCCTTGCCCACTTCGAATTACTCATGGGAGATTTCCGCCGCTTCAGCTCTCATTCCATGGGTGTCAACAGCCTTTTGGGCCCTTTGAGGACGGCTGGAACTGTGCCGGATTATTGGACCTGTGGACTCATTGCAAACTGGACCCAAGTCAAGGCACACAGCTGGTGGCTTCGCTTCCATTTCAGCACTCCTGCTTTTCAGCGCAGCACCGAGTCACTGGCGTGGTCCCCGTGGCTCGCATCTGTTCTAAACAAATCGAATGATTCTCGCGCGGTAATCATGACTGCCTTGTGCGAGTGCTGCCGTCTGAAGTCTGTTATTTTTTTGAAGCTATGGAGTGACACTGATGCTAGTTCTGAAGAAAATGGCACGAACGATAGCCAAGTCAACATCTCTGTGCCTGGTTTTACTGCAAACAGAAAAGTTCATGGATTACCTATCCCAGCAGTTGCTACTCAGAAAGCCATTCTTGATCACTGGCATAACCAACTGGCCCAATCAGAACTGCCGATTGATACATACACGGCGGCCGATAGCTTAGCTGCACTTGCAGATGGGCAGCCTTTAGACGTGCGACCTGTTCGATTCGCATCACATGAAGCTGCGATGAACTATGCCTACTATGTCGTGTCGCGACTTTTCCTGTGCGGAGCCTCTGTCCATGAAGCCAATTTCTGGGCGTATCTGCTTGGACGAATAGCTGCGGGCATAGCATGGGATGACTGTACGAGATTGAATACGTTTACCATTGGGATTTCTACGCTATTGATCTGGTGTGCTCTAGGTCCCTCAGATACCCGAATCAGCCTTTGGATGCAGGACTGGCTTGAGACGCGATACACCACGGAATCCTTGGAAGAAGGCAGTTTTCCAGTACTGCAGGTCCTCCAAGCGCTTCGAATGATTCACAGGGAGCGAAGCAGAGGCCGTATCCCAAACGCGCTTTTCACCTGCGTCGAGGATGAAGGCGGCACTGGCAAGTATGGCAAGTATGACAGTCAGAATGTCACCTCGCTACTAGTGTATGGTCATGAAGTTGCCACAGGGAAAAGGTTCTCACAGATTGTGCCACTCTGAACTGTGAACAATATTCATCTGTGGTTAGCCAAGTCCTTGAGAACAGCGAAAAAGGAGAAGATCAACAGCCTTAGGTTTCGAGAAACTGCCATGAACCGCCTAAAGTGAGTTCGAATATGCAAGTTAGAAGGTGTATACGACCGCTCTGTGGTGCGTCTGGGAGCGTAGCATGCCAAGTGCTATAAGCTCCACAACGGTGCAATCAGATATGGACCACCAAATTACTAGATGCACGAGCCACTTGGCAGGGCGTGTATGCAAGCCAACCCTATTGAGGCCACAGTGGGTCTATCGCACCAGCGCACCAGTTCTGGAAGCAAGCTGAGCGCTGGTCATTCCCCGACCGACGCGGAAAAGAAAGGGCGGACTATTAGTTTGTCTTCATCCGCTACAGTGTCTTTGCGGAAGCGTCTTCTGCTTGATCAAATGTTGATTTTTCTCAACAAAGCGAACTAGCATCACATTAACTTCTGTGCTGGTCAAAAGTTGTACTGTCAGCCACCGCGTAGTTTTATTCTACTCTGTTTATATACTAAGATGAACGTGGCGACGAAGAAAGAGGTACGCACCACAGGCGCACCGGCTCCCCTGCCTTTCTACTCCCAAGGCGTTGTAGTTGGCAGTATGGTCTATGTGTCTGGAAGTTTGGCGATCGATCCGGTGTCAGGAGAGTTTACCAAAGGCTCCGTGGCGGATCGTACCGTAAGCTGGAGACCTATCAAATTGACAGTTGCAGTCGTTGACGACGGTGCAGACACAGATTCTAGACAACATTTCAGACATCCTGAAAGCTGCGGGAACCGGCCTGGACAGAACTGTACGTCATCTTTAGAGTCGAGGACGCCGGGGCCAGCTTAGCTGACGTGAGAAGGTGAAATTGAATGTTTTCCTGACTGATACGTCTGATTTCCCTGCCATGAACGAAGCCTATGCTCAGTTTTTCACCGGAGTTCGCCCTGTAAGCATCTTTGTTTCTGCAAAACTGGAGAAATGCTGACTCTTGCCCATGAGTTCAGGACGTGTGTTGCAGCGAAGGAGCTTCCTTTTGGTGCACATGTTGAGATCGAAGCTTCAGCGCATGCGTGGAGACTCGCCAGGAGATCGGGTGCAGTCCAGGCGTCCTAGTCTTTGGGGAATACAGCCCAGCGAACGACTGCTGGCGTTGACTGCACAGATTCTGCCTAGCCGACCTGACCTTCTGCGAGAAAAGCTCACATTGCAACGCCGGATTATTTTTATCCCTTTCCCGTTAGCATACTTGCTGCGGTTTCGTGGCTTTCACTTGTTTCGAGGTTGAGCTCTCCACAAGCACGGACCATGAGGCATAGACCCTCCCTTCGGAGAAACTCCGCTCATTGCCACAGTGTTGGATACAACGCATATTATAGAGCACGCTATCAAAGGAATAGATCGTAGTCCAGACGGTACAGTCATTCGCGATAAACGAACAGCAAAGAGGTATCGAAACTGCGTCGTCTGCATCACCGCATTGAAATGTCGAACCATTGGATTTGCTATGAGCAGGAAGGAGAGACAGGTTCCGTTTCCGTGTCAGTGTGAGGACCGGAGTAAGAAGTGGGGCTCGTGATCACCCGCAATCAAAAAAAAAAAACGCCGAGGGTTGTTGTCAGCAACGCTACTGTATCGAGAACGGCGGACAACTCTACAAAGGAGACGAATATGACTTCCAAACCAACAATGGTTTGCCAGAAGAATCCCTGAAGTAAGACAATACCCTGGTGTGGAAGGAAACCAAGCCAAGGCAGTAATAGGTGGGCCGTGCATAATTCGCTGTAAATCTCTCAAGGGGTTGCACCTTGTGGCACGGTAACGGAACATAAGTCTAATGACCCTGAGAACTTCAGGCAACCACCTTAGTGCGAATGAATTGGTGGCTATCCTACGTAACTCTCATCAACTAGCACGGATTGGTATTTGCTGCGCCTCACCAATTCGCAACACTAATCAGCATGTTGTCACCAAATTTTGCGTTGTTATGGCCTAGCCTTGGTGCTATAAGCCTGTTTCCTTACTTGCAATCTCTATATCTTTTATACACATCAAGAATACTAAGTCATTATCCTTTCCACCTCGAATGCCTACCATTGGTACTATAGAAGATGACAAGGATGTGTAGCTTTCGCCAGTTTCTTTGCTGTTGTTTTGGCGTATTTTGCATTCTCATGATACCCATAACAGACGCTCTACTCCGCTACCGTCTCCAAATCAGCGACTCCCAACTGTTTTCAGGGACATTAAAGCCTCTGAAAAATGTCACACTCACAGCGTCTAGCCCAGTGCTATCCACAGCACCGCGAACTCCTCACAAAGCACATACTTACCAACCACTGGTGACATCACCCGAGTCGAATTATGGACTATCTCACCAAGAGTGTCGCAATAGATTCTCTGGCCTTTTTGATGAACTAGATCGTTCAGTTGCGCTACGAAAGGCTCTAGGAAATGTTAGCACTGTGGATATTGATTTGAACTGGAAAGCGTCTGGGGCAGTACGTGTTATGATATACAACAACAAAGTAATCTCATCTCTCTATCTCTAGCTAGCAACAAGTCATAGAGGCTAAAACTTTCGTCTACAGCTTTACATCATCGACTCGAAATTCAACGACAAAGGCTATCAACGGCCTCGCCTTCTTGCGACTCTCCACCAGATCAATCGCGCCATGACATCGTCACCGTCCCCTCTCCCCTTGATCGAGTTCTCATTTCACGTTGACGATATAGCCGACGAATCGCACAACCATCATACTCTCTGGGCTTACTCACGGCATGTCTCCCTCGATAAGGAAATGTGGGTCATGCCAGACTTTGGCTACTGGTCATGGCCGCTTGATCTGGTAGGCGAGTACCAAAAGATACGCAGCGATATAGAGAACAAAGAGTTGGCGTGGGAGAAGAAGATCCCAAAAGTGCTCTGGCGAGGGGCTGTGAAGACAAATAAGAATATAAGGGGTGCGCTGATGAATGTTACAAAAGGGAAATCTTGGTCAGACGTGGATGAAGTGACTTGGAAAAGTAGGCACTCTGTGACTGCAGGAAGCGCTGCATTGCCCATTGTCGATCACTGCAAGTATCAGTTTCTTGTACACACGGAAGGTAAGATGCCCTTAACTTACGCGACAGCCTGGCTAGAAACATCTTAACACGATCACAGGACGCAGCTACTCCGGCCGCGGGAAATACCTTCTCAATTGTGCATCTATCATGATAACACACAAAGCTGAATGGGTCGAGCCACACTCACATCTCTACATTTCATCTGGACCAAATCAAAATGTCGTTGAGGTAGAGCGCGACTTCTCCGACCTTGAATCAAAAGTGAAAGACCTTTTACAGGACCCAGAGCGGGCAAAAACTATTGTCAAGAATAGTGTAGAAACATTTCGAGACAAGTATCTCACACCTGCTGCTGAAGCATGTTATTGGAGAGAGCTCTTCTTGTCATGGGCAGATGTGAGCTTCCAGCCAGACCCATGGGGTTTTGATGAGGATGGGAACGAGAGGATAAGGGGTGTTCCGTATGAGACATTTGTGTAAGTTGATAGTTGTATCACATTCGATGTTCAGGACTGATGTAATGCGTAGGATTCAAGTGCTTGACCAGGATCATTGTCCCTGGTGGAAGAGAATTATTTCCCAATGCTAGATAGTGTTACAAGTGACAAGAGAGAATCTTTTCTTGACGCAGGTCGCATGGTAAGAGACAATCGGGCGTCCAGATCAGAAGGTGATACATCGCGGGGTGACAATCACGTGATTGACATCACGCCAAGAGCAACCATCAGAAACGTCAGGCCAAGGCTTGCGTTGAACGTGATGGCAGCAATGACATGACAGATTTCCATAGCTATCAGAATGAATTGAATTTCATTGTTACACTCCTTGTGGTCAACTCATAAATTAGGTCGCCTCTTATAAAGATTGATACTCAGCTATTCTATCGTTTAAAATTCACTTGCCTATTATTGGTTACATCTATAGATCCTCTCCACTACTGATCGCTAGATCATAGCAATGCCTTCTTAGAGTTATTTCTAGCCCTCTCTCTAGTTAATAGTCGACTTGTTATGAAATAGAATAAGATTGAACCCGATATATCTTCAGTATATAGGATTTCTTCTTTCTGCCTGATAATCCTCTGTCTTCACATCAACTATCTTTGTTCTTAGATCTCTATTCATACTGCTGTTACTAGACCTCCAACGTTCTACTTAGGACCCACTACCTCTAAGTTTTTAAGGTTTCCACAACTATAATAAGATACATATCTTTAAAGAACTATAGAAGACTACTGGCATATAATGAGTGGCCAGATGGCAGACGCTAGCATTCTCGGTGTCGCGACTCCGTCCGGTGTTTGGAATTGATATTTGAGAAACGCTGCTTTGGATCAAAGTTTGTCCTGTGAAGATGGAATCATCGCCACCGGCGGTGGTCCCTCCATATGTGAAGTTTTCGTCACGTTCCGACCACGAATTCGTTCTCTTGGTCGTCTCAAGTTGGAGTTTACATAACCAAACTCTTCCGGAACCAACACCAACACCAACTGTCTTTCCTGGTACTGCTGAGCAAGACGGACGATATTCCGAGGGTAACCAGACGAACTCATGAGAACCATATATTATTCATATATCATCTGTACTTAAAGCTAGGATTCGATCCTCCGGGCTAGGAAACTCAGCAACCGATACAGGTGAGCTGTAACTTGATGGAACACTAATTTCTATGGCGCCGATGTCTGTCAGAAGAAACGAACCTAGTTCATCGAACGAGATGCGATCAAGTGTTGTGCCGACGTCGAGTGTCTGGAAACAAGTGCCGCTTTTCACATTCCAAATCTTGACCGCCTCGTCCAAGGATGTTGATGCAATGTAAGCCGAATCGCTAGATAATGCTGCCAACGTGACGGCATCTTCATGCCCCTCCAATGTCTGCAGACATTCTCCGCTGCTTGTATCCCAGATTTTGACGGTACTCTTTGAGTAGCTCTAGACAAGTTAAATAAGCGTTAGAGCCGTAAGCGGCGATA
>JAODYC010000096.1:26890-52381 GCA_026262405.1 Curvularia hawaiiensis
TCGCTTGTGAACCACGGTAACAGAAGTCTGATACTTCTAAGATGTCTAGAAAACTTCTCTCATACTGAAGTTGGATGAGCTGGGGATGCACTCATGATCCATCTACCCTCGTCAATCAGTCATGTTAGAGTTGCGCACACCCACAAAATTGAGCTGTAGACTGAGACATCGCTCATGGTAGTGCTACGTCTAGTGCGCAACGACCAATGGGCATATACGCTACTATCATGATTATGTCACATGCGAGCTGCACTTGCAAATTGAGCAGGAGTGAGGATGATGTGGGAGTTGCAAACGCATGAGGTAAGGTTTTTGTACCTTGAAGAAGATGCATACTTGACACGATTACAATGCGTTTTTCTGTTGGCGTACCTGATAAAACATTACGTACGTTAGATCCCACTAGTCTTGGAAAAGGATATGCTCCAGCGCTTTGGCCAACTAGACGCGCGTTCACGTTGATAAACAACAAAAAATCATTCAGAAATGTCTTTACAGATGTGTTTTCGGAATAGCCTGGTTCATACGCATGCCCGGGTGTGACGTTGTTCTTGACGCGTCACGATAATGCGAAGCAATCAGTTTTCAGTGAGAAACAGCCTGGCCTGGGTGCCTATTCTACGGAATTAGGTGTAAATTGACGTAGATGAGTAGACCCGCTATTCGATGGAGTTGCCTAGGATGTCGAGAACTACGGATATAAATCTGTAGGTGTAGGTTCTCGATGTTCGTCGCTAAGAGCAAGAACTTTATGACACAAAGAAAGTGTTTCGAATAACATAACACGCACTGGTTAGTGGTTCTTACGAAACAAACGTTGTTCGTAAGAGACGTATCAATGCAATCAAGAGGACTGCCAAGTCAACTAGGGCGATTGCCAAGTCAGTCATGGAAGTGATTTTGGAGGCTTAGCCTCTTGGTTGCGTGTACTTGAACGGCAGCAATGAGGCGAGACCGAGCATGTGGTACGTACGTTCAACAACATCCCTTGTCTATCATCACAATCTTCCAGTGGCCTATGACTATAAAGTCCTTCGAGAGAACGACAGAAGAAACCACAGGTCGCCTGGTACATCAGTCTATTCCTCCCTTCCACAACATTGATTGTCTTGCCCCTCACACTTGCTCCTTCGATACCTACTACTTCCCAATCAGAAAGATGAAAGTTTCCATTTCTTTCGCAGTTCTCAGCCTTTCCGTGGTGACGGCGGCGCATCCCGGCCAGAGTAACGCTGAGCTGAAACGAGAGTCAGCAGAACGCAGTGCCTATCTGAGCACGCACAAACGCTCGCTGGCTCATTGTGCAGACCAGTTGAAGGCGAAGGGTAACGATGTTGCGATGCAGAATCGCCGTCGCTCTTTGGTCGAGAAGGCGCGAAAGAAGATGTCTATTAGTACTGGTAGGCTTCTAGCATACCATCGTTGAGACCGAGTGGTAATACTAATCCATAGTCCAGCAAAACCGTATCTCCAAGCACGCAATGTCGACACTGTCCTTGCCACGGATCACAAGTCTAATCTTACCGATGTCATTCCTGATATGGATCCTTCGCTTCTCTTTTCAAGCAATAACAGCTGCATTCTCACGCCTGAGGTGACGCAAGGTCCTTACTGGGTTTCTGGTGAATTTGTTCGCCAGAACATGACCGACGGCGAGCAGGGTGTGCCCCTCACCCTCGACATTCAGATTATCGATGTCAACACTTGTGAGCCTGTCCCTAAAGTTTATTTAGAGGCATGGCACTGCAACTCCACTGGTGTGTATTCCGGTGTAGTTGCAAATGGCAATGGTGACTCTTCTGATGAGTCTAACCTTGGTGCCACCTTTCTCCGCGGTATCAACCTCTCTGATAATGATGGTGTTGTCACTTTTGACACCGTGTTCCCAGGCCACTATACTGGCCGTGCGGTAAGACTGTTTCCATGTCTTTGTTTTCTTCTGCAATCCTTGGCTTACAGAGATTCAGACCCATATACATGTCCTCAGCCATGTTGGTGCTTCCTTGAACACCAACAACACCCTCGCTGGTGGCAACATTACCCACGTTGGCCAGGTGTTCTTCGATCAAGATCTTATTTCACTCGTCGAGACTGAAGAGCCGTATGCCAGTAACACACAGGAGCTCACTACCAATGCCCAAGATTCCATTTTGGCTGAGGAAGCTGCTGAGGTCGATCCCATGGTTGAATACGTTTTGCTTGGCGATCATGTGTCTGACGGTATTTTTGCTTGGATTTCTTTCGGCATGGACACTAAATCTTCATACGATGTCAGCCCGGCTGTCTTCTACACCTCTGACGGTGGTGTTGAGAACGAGAATTCTGGTATGGGAGGTGGCGGTTCGCCACCTAACGGCACAGCGCCTGCCAGTAACCCACCTACTGGCATCCCGCCATCTGCCGCCTCCGTCTAGGGGCGGCCGTCGTACTGACAGTCGCTCATGACAAGAGAGGGGTAGTGATGGGAGTACATACTACAAAACACAGCATGGTGAATTATTGTGTTTGTCTCTTTACAACAACGTCGTGTTTACCTAGTGATCAGACAAATTTAGTAGTTGAAATTCAAATCTTACCAGATCTCGCTTCTGTGTGCCACAGGGGGAGTGAGTGATCGAGTGACATACAAATGCAGATTTCACTTTGACTAAGAACCGGCTCTGAGATGTGGGTAGACGAAGCATAGTCAAAGCTCTAATACGATCAAGACCTGACAAGCACGGCTCCTGCTATCTATCGCCTATTTGCCGAGACAAAGCCACTCATTGGCCGCAGCAGTCGCTTGGCCCATCAAAGTTCACTTTGAGGTCACTACATCGGCGCCTCGGGTAGTAAGCCGTGACTCATACCCATCTTGTGTAAACAGGCTCTATTTGGCTCGTCTCCTACTCAGGCTGCAAGTTACCATCACTTGAGGATGCCATGACGATTGTTGTGCTTTCTGTGGTAATGACTGACCCACTCAATTGAGTTATTGCATGCACGTGTTTGCGCTACTTGGACAAAATCATTGAAAATGTGGGGGATGGGTCGTGATTGCGACAGGACTGCCAAGACTTACTACCTCACTGAATGAGATACCTTAGTTACCATCCCATGCTCAGCCCAGCCCGCTCTGCGGAACACTTGCATATGTACGTACTTCCCTCAACGAACTTTGTGATGGTACCGCTCAACCACTTGCCTCTTTTTATCCACCCTTCGGATCACGGCGAGACTGCGGTCCAACAACGTGTCAAAGCGCTCAATGAATGAGGAAGGTGGTTAGTGCGCGTCATGGCGATCCAGCACATGCGACTGAGTAGATGGGAAACTTCAGCTCGAGCGATTGGGAGTGTGATGGCTCTCGCACGGTCGTTGGGCCTGAAAGGAAATTTAAGGTTTTCCCTATTAAGTGCTGCCCAATAGGAACATCCGGAGAGCTAGAAGCGAACACGATCTGTGTGGCGCGGGGAAGATAGGCGAAGAAGCGCGTACGGAGTAATTCACACTACTGACTCGGACTTCCACAGTCTGCAAGGCATCCCAAGTCCTTCAATGCGCCGTACGGCCGCATGCCTCCCTTCGGCAAGCATTTCCGACCCGTTTCAAGTGCTTGTACTTTCAGTACTATATGAAGAGGTTGTGGCCTGTGCTCATGCTAAGCACAAAGGTATGTGGTGATATCACGACGGAATACGGAGTACGATCACATAAGATTGTAGGTAGTGTCACTACGTGAGGCATAGAAGAAAGTCAGCTCACTCGAGAGAGCGCGGGTTATAGACTATGACGCGATGACACTCCACCTTGTGAAGGGTTCCGGTTGAGTGCACAGGCCCTGGTACCCCGTCTTTACACCCCGTACTAAGTAGATAAGATTCTTGGTAGCCTAGGTCTGGTGGCACCACTCCGTTTACTCTGGATCTCCAGGCCCGCCACTACCGCCGCGCTGAAGCGACAGCCGTCCAGCTACGCTCTCTTAATAACATGCGCTAGAGGCTAAATCTGGGGCTGATTGGGCAACCATTCGCGAGCCTGCAGCTGGGCGGAGTTAAGACTCAAGTAAGTTACGCGCGGCTTCTCCTTTCCGCAGAGCTACAAGGCCCCAAGAAGCCCGGCCCTTAACTATCACTTCGCTGTCCGAACCCTTCAAGGCTTTATTCCAAGACGGTGGGGTCATTGAATCCTTGGTCGGAAATCCCTTACGGTACATGCAATTTCGACTTCGAACAAGGCATCATGGCTTATGACGAGAAGTTAGCTGCAGAGACTCAAGTATGCAAGTCGCTTCTAACATTACACACACGCAACTTGTTAACACGATACAGGTCCCTACCGCTGTAGCTATCGTTACCGTCTTCACAGTGCTTTCATCCGTCTGCGTTGCCCTTCGATTCTATACACGGTACGTATAGCTTTATAGCGCATGTAATGACTGTGAATCTAACAGCGTTCTGCATTTGTATAGTAAAATAATCTTACAAAACGTTGGGGCTGATGATTACACGATCCTTGTGGCCCAAATACTCAACTTGGGGGTATCAGCCGGCAATTATGCAATCCTTACTATTGGAGGTGCAGGGCGACACGTTTTCGTTGTTCAGGACAAATTGGTAACTTTCTCAAAGGTCAGGAGCTCATGATTGTAACTGGTATCAAGTACGCAAGAGCTAACTTCATCAAGATACTGTTGGCCGCCATAGAGATATACAATGCGACACAAATTGCGATCAAGATATCTCTCCTACTCCAATATGGAAAGATCTTTCCTGGCCGAGCTATGAGACTGATTTGCAAATGGGGGGTCGTGCTACTTCTTATGTGGGGGGCAGCTCAACAGTGAGTTTTCCAGTCAAGATTTACTAGGAGGTGTCTAACAAGTTTCTCTCCAAAGGGTCTTCACTCCATTCATCTGCACATTCACAAATATCACAAACATACAGCCAGGAGTTTGCGTTGGAAATAACACGTGAGTCATGCAGCGAATGTGTGCAAACTTGCCGTCATTTACTAACGGTGACCAGACTAGCTGCGCTCAATGCTGTTATGAACGTGGTTACAGATTTCCTCATTCTTATCATACCGTTCAGGCCAGTGCTTCAGTTGCAGATCAGCGCTTTGCGTAAAATATACCTGTTGGCTATTCTATGCATAGGCTTGGCGTAAGTAGTACTTGTGATGTTTTGTTAATGACTGTACTGACATTCCGCAGTGTATGCATTATCTCAGCAGTAAGGCTTCACATGCTGATTGGACCGCAATATGACTGGAACGACATCACATGGCAGATAGGCATCGTTGCTTACCTTTCTACACTTGAGACTAGCCTTGGAATAATGTGTGCCTGTATTCCCACCCTTCGGCCCCTGCTGAAGAAGGTCTCACCCAAGATGGCGGGATCAAGTGGCGGAGACGCATCGACTGCTGCCAACCAATATGGCACCAAGCGCGGGACTCAATACATGAACGACGGCACTACAAAGACGACGCAGAATAACGCGATCTACATACAAAAGGATGTCCATTTTCACAGCACAACAGAACTTAGGGATATTCCACCCAAAGAACCATACTCAATATCCCACCGATCATCCGACGACATAAGCTTGGAACAGGCATACCCAACATCGAATCGCTAGGGCGCATTTCCGTAATTTCTAGAAGAATACAATTTGCTTCCTTCGCAGGAACTATGTTTACATGCTATGAGAGCATCCGCATTTCTCTATATATCGTTGTACTACACACTTCAATGTATGAATGCTCTAGACACGGAAGTTGAGAGTTATCTCTAAAGTGACCTAGGAGCGATTTGCACTAGAGCGATAAACATGAACCAAGATAATCTTGGTAGCGTAGCTTTGGTGACGTAGTTAATCACGTTTGCGACAGGCATTAATTTCAAGATCGGAAACTCGATCTCGCATCGGCTGGTAAACAGTAACAATGCAACCCCGAAAAGGGCAGGGACATGCCATGTTGGCTTCGCACAAACCCTGTAGGGTCAGGTACTGATAAGGCTTGGGTTGGCTTGGCTATTTTTACATCAGACGTAGCCCTATACCCCGCTTCGAATACCGTGTAGTGGTGCTATTATATACGAATACGACTATACCTGAAGGTTATTTGCACTGCATACATAGTCACGCTCATTGAATTTCATCACCTACTATTGTAGCGGAGTCACGTTCCGAAATTGTACAATAATACATCACGCCACGACGCATAAGGCGAATACCCAGATGCTTTGACTAAAATATTGTTCTACGTTTTAGACCTCTACGGAGTGCTAACACAAGGGTGAGTAGCACGACCTTTGGTTGGTGTCTAATTCGTCATGACAACTCAGCAAGTATTTAATTTCGGATTTTCTTGGAGGTGCAACTCTTAGCAGTAGGCGTCTGACATATCTGTGAAACTCCAGTTAGGAACAGCTGATTAGTATGTTGTGCGCCGTTCAGACTTACCAGAGCATTTTGTTCATACTCGGGGCTTCCTACAGTGCAATTCTTTGGACTGTTACCACAGTTGCACCAAGTCGTGGCTTTGCAGGTCTCGATTGTGATGCCTGGTTCTGAGTATGTGGGGAAAGAATAGCTATAGTCCTAGAAGGCATCTTAGCTATGCAAAGGTACGGAGCACCACAATGACGTGCTAGGAAAACATCGGTCCCGCAGTTGCAACGTTGAAGATGTTTCCAATTGACACAATAGAGTCAGAGGTAATAGATAGTTGAAAGATAATTCGTACCCAAAGGCAAGGATCGCCAGGCTGTTTTCCCTGGCAAATCCTGGTAAGCTCCGCATTCAGTTCTGGAACAGTAAGGACTTGCGCGAGAGCACAAGGAGCGAGGAGGAAAGCGACAACAGATGTTTTCATGATGGATCAAAGTCTTAGCACGAATGTATTGAGTGGCTGTAGTGAACTTTGTGTCGTGAATTAAAGGAAAGATACATACTACGGATTTGAATTTATACATGAATGGAATGGAGCGGCTGGATACGAGAAGTCTAGACCAACAATGTGCAAAAACACGGAACATTTCGAGTAAGCATGTCAGCGCTACGAAACAACGGCAGATAGCCTACAAGCATTTACTCCGAATGCAGATTGTAGGGACCAGTCGAGCGTATGTTCTTAGCATGACGTGGACAATCTTGTATGCACATGCCGAATTACATGCCGTGTACCTCCGCAGGTTCTCGTACTATGGGCCGTGGTTGTGCGTCATGTAGATGGGCATATCATCTCACTGTTTCATGCTGTAGAAGCCAATGAGTTACATGACGAGGTATTGCGACCTACACCTTCTCAGCTGCCAGCGCTGCGGCTAATATTTTGATTTTTGACGGCTACCTTTCGATATGAGGGAAATGCGACAAGTCGGGCTTTCGCTGTGCCTTCCTCGAAGAAAGGCGGTGACTAGGTGAATAACGCCGGGTTGTCGCCGCCACTGCCACCGCTATCCAAAACATAGACTACATGTGACTAGATTCGTACATTGCATGCCGATGTTAACTAGTCATAGGGTCTTGGATATTTATAGCATCTCCATGTTGGTATAGGGACTACAATCTGTACGCCGTGGGCACTACAGTGACTGCTTGGTAATCTACTTCTGAACACTTATGCTGTCCATCTCATCCACACGCTCCCATGTTTTCGTAAAGTCGTTGGATCCCCTTATGACAACGGCTGCAACTTCTCCTCACTCACTCTTTTAGTCACCTGGGTTTCGCGATTTCCCAATCTATATTTCGCACTCCGTGGCATGCTTCACCGCCTCAGGCATCGGTGATCGTTGTTTCTAGGCAGCCTACATATGTACGTGTGCTTTGCGTTGTGCATAGTGGATAACAGCGGTGGTATTAGCGATGTGTTGCGCTTTTGCGATAGATTGTGTCACATCCTAGTCTTTGTCCTTTCACCCTTGTTAAACATGGCCCTACCCTAGTCCAGTTAATACAGCAGTGTACCTCAAATAGTCACTTCATAGTCTGAGAAAATGCTTCAGATATCCTGCGAGCCCAGTCATATCTGCAATGGAACTACATAGTATGGGCAGTGATTAGCTAAACAATCAGCAATCTTGGGCAAGTGGCGAGCCTTGCGCGTGATTCTCAAGTTTGTACCGTGACCACTGAAGCTATCTTGTATCTGGGACTTACAAATCTGCGCAGGTGGTGAAGATTGTTCCTCTTATTTAGGGTGAAATGGCTTGCAGGAAGGTGAAGTTTATCGCAGCAATGAAAATTTGATCTCTGCCGATTGCGAAGCGTAGGAGAGTCCTGTCCAGAGGGTTGGAAGGCTTCGCAGTATCAATTGGCATCGAACTAGCTTGAACTTTAAGAGTCGGGTAATGCTATAATAGCAATTACTTTTAGCTTGACGTTGAGGGTCCACGCACTAGCCACGGGTACCCATCCCGATTCCCATGATACACGGCGCCATTGCTGCGGAAACCACGGCCCACAGCCTGTCAAATCTTGATCTACCTGCGCCATAGCGGCAAGAAGTTTTTGCGCTTCCCGCGGAATGACAGCCATATCTGGTTTGTGTTGATCTCGTAGATAACAGCCCAGCTTTACCATCGACTGACCAGAAGCCCACTGCGTAGGTTCGCGCACCCGAAGACAACCCTACTTTTACAACAACGAGAACGCTGTCGCTCCTGATCCTTTTCTCAAGAGCATTTACCCGTTGAAATAAAAAACGGTACCTGTGCTCAGGTGGACACCGCCTGCACTAGTTTCGCAGGGTCTCGATCGTCGCTATATTTTATAACCTTAGTGGGAGTCAGGCAATGGAAATGGCAGCTCGCTGGCCGGTGCAGGCTCTTTCGCTGGTGTATACGATTCGAAACCAGCTCTAGTTGGCAGTAGGCCAGTCTAGCAATTTGGGAGATCAAGGAATGAACCAAGCAGCTGCAAGCATCCGATGATGATGCTCAGCAGATCTGGCACACGTCGCGCAGTCTGAGATGCTTCGTGGCTATGCCTCGCTAGCCAGTCAGTGCGCTGCGGTGTGCCTTGGGGGCTAAATTGTAGGAGTAAGGCAAGCAAGCGCTAGGAGATTTGGCCTCCGCGCGTCGCACAACTATTGGCTCACAAACCGCTTGAGTAGTGCTGCGCATTCTGAATGGAGATAATATTTGGGGGCCAAAGCCACGTCTGACATGCCCATGCTAAATCTGAGTACTGCCCAGGCAGATATAACAAAGCTGCAACCGCGCTTGATTTCTTCATGGCCCTATCTACCAAGTCATGGCAAACAGCGCTCTCCAATTACTAGGAGGCCCTAATCCGCAGCCTTATGGTCCAGTACCAATGACCCAGGATCCCTCAACCCCCGAAGCAGAGAAAGGCCCTGTGCATACAACCACCACACCCATTGTTCCCGGCCTAAAAAAGAGTTCTGCGCAATCATGGTCAGCTGCACAGATCGCCCTGACGCTGGCGATACCACTTGTCGCACTCATCGCATGGTTAGCGTGTGTGCGAGCAAATCCGCGTATCTTCGATACATTCGCGGGTGAAGAGATTGGGGGCAGACTCAGCCAAGCACAAGCAAAAGCGATTGATGTAATCACAGGAGCGATATTAGCGCCTATGTTCATGGCAGCTGTAAACTTTGTATGGTTTGCAAGTGCCCGTGTTTCAGTCGTGAACGAACAACAATCGAAACCGATCCCACTTCGCACTCTGGTAACTGCCAGCGGTACTTCTGGCGGGAATTACGACTTTTTCCAACTTCGCAACCTACTTCTCGGCAAGACCTGGTCCCTCGGAACTTTTGCTTTGTTGACGATCCTGTCCGCTGTGTCCAGAACAGCGTTGAGCAATGTCATTGCGTACGAGGCATTTTCTGAACTCAGCTCGTCAAAGACGTCAGCTGCTTTGAGACTGCAGACTGACGCCGTTGTCAACGCGGACCGCGGCATGGACAACAACAGCAAGCTGCGCTTGTACGACTTCGACATGTCTCAGAACGCCCAAGTCGCCAAGAATATGATGAGCCTCCTGACCGACTTGTCCTACGAAGATGCTGGCTCGAAGCTGATCGATGGTACCTACGTGGGTGTCAATGCAACAACTCAATCGCTACGGTCTCTGCCACCCTCCATTTCCAAGCTAGAGAATATACCGGCCTACCGGATCTCTGTCAACTGCACTCCCGATTTACCGATTTCAGTATCCGTCATGCAGCCCCTGGGCAGGCTCAACACGCAAATCGGTCTAATGCTCAATACCACCGCAACATCCAATAACACCATATTCCAAGCCAATTACCCGGGCGTACCAGAAGACATCCAGACAGGCGACGATGACAGCTACACGTACGCTGCGTTTTCTCTAGGATATCGCGAGGTGTACCTAGGACACATGGAAAGGTTCGATTTGACGAACTCTACCACTCCGTCGCGATACGGCAACGTTGGCTACCGCCTCTTCAACATGAGCCAGTGGGGATTCGACGGGACACAAAGCGAAATGTCCATCAGCGGATTGCGATGCGTGCTATACCGCGAGCAAGGGCTTGCCAACTCGACCCGTGTACCCAGCAACGACACGAGCATCAGCGGCTGGACCATCGACACGACTGACTTTCCCTCGCCGCAGGAGAAAACCATCATCCCCTCTCTCCTTGCCAAGTTCCAATGGAGCAACCTCAACTTCCACGCTCCAGGTTCCGTGATTCCTGGTCTGGGCCCAGCCCTCAACAAAATGTATACGGAAGGAGTGGAAGAATGGGGTACCCGAGCCAACGACTCCTTTACCAACTTTGCGCTCAACTTTCTCTACGCCTCGGGTGAGACGCAGCGTATCATCTACGAGGTGGCGGCATCGAGTAAGAATGCTTCGCACCATCGCCCGGAATACACCATCAATGTGCCGGCATTCGAGATGCAGCAACAGTACCGCATCACATATGTTCCGAGTATCCTCCTCCTAGGTCTTGTGTGCTTGGTGGGAGCTGCTGCCATTACAGGCATCATGGCGCTGTATACCTGGAAATCCTTTTCGGCACGGGCTCATCGCCAGGTCGACATAACGAGACTTTTGCTGGATAGCGTGGTGGGAATGGGTGCTGATGCGAAGGACTTGGCTCGCGTAGCGCAGAGAGGGAACGATGAGTTGGAAGCTTGGGCTGCAGAGTGCAAGGTGCGATACACGAGTATGGGTGATGATGATGGAACGGTGCAGGTTGTGCTGGAGAAAACGCATTCATGACGGAGGTAGTTTGCGCGTACATATTTGAGATATCTCGGTTATGTAAAATAAAAAACAACATGAAATAGTACGAGAGTTCTTGATTCAAACCATAGCATTATCGCTTTGTCTTGGTGTAGTGATGAGAAGAGGTCTTAAGTTGATCCAGAAGGAGATCAGCACATCACTCGTCGATACAAAAAGGCAGTACGGCTGCTTGACCAACCCCCCTACCCACATGCAATCCCTCTTTCTTTCCACTACCAGCCGCCTGGCAATTTTGGCTTCACCTACACCTGTACGACGAGATTTCTTCGCAGCGAATCAAGCTGTACATCGCTCATCCCACACTTCTCCTTCATATAACGTTCGGCGCCGCCAAACTCCTCATCCAGCATATCCAAACTCCTCAGCATACTCTCTCGTTTCGCACCGACCATGCGTAGCGCAGCTTGCCTCCCCTTTTCCAGCATCTCAGGCGACATATTCAACTGAGCATCCTGCGCGCCGCCCTCTTCTCCCTGGACAATCCTAGCCACCTCTTCGCGTGACAGCGACTTGCCCGCCATCTCCGAAGCCACGTACTTTCTGAACGCAGGACTCTGCATCAAGCGTGCGACGACAATTTCACGGATGTGGTGGAGCCCCAACTCAGTGAGCCGGTACTCACTGGCAATGTCGTCGCGCGGGACGCCGAGAAAGTCAAAGAGCAGGCCGAAGAAGATACCCGTACGGTCTTTGCCCGCAGTGCAGTGTACGAGGGCGCCGACACCAGGGCCGTTGCCTTTTCCGTCCCCTTCTTCTGCTCCGCTGAGCGGAAGACTGGCCAAGTACCGGAGTATGTGGCCGAAAGCGGGACCTCCATTGTGCAGGATATCACGGTATGCTTCGACGAATCCAGTCACGGCTTGGTCCATGTACTTTGCGTACCTCTCAGCTAGGCGCTCGGGCGAGTAGTCGCTCTCTTCAAAGACTGGTGTCCACGTCCTTTTTACGCCAGCCTCGTCCATGGCCTGGATCCAGCCAGGCCGCACGTCGTCTTCGGTGGCATTGGCATCCTTGCCCACGATGCCTGCCCATCCTTTGTCGACTTCGGGCTTTGACCGTAGGTCAAACACGTGTCCAACTCCTCTATCACGCACGGCTTTCCATCCGTCCAGGTCGAGTTTTGATACCTCGGCGCTTCGGAAAAGGATATCCTTTCGTATTCTTGCTCCAGATGATGTTTTGAGGGAAAAGGCGGCGTCCCGGAAGTTGTTGACATTGGCAACAGTGTAGAAAGGCGGGCTTGGTAAAGAGGGACTAGCTCCCTCGGCCATGATTGCTAGATGGATGAAAGAGTAGCTTTGCTAGGCGTATCAGATAGTTGTCACCTGATATGATCCGGAGTATTGGATGTGCATGTACAAATGTTACCAAATCGAGATTTCGGTGTAAGAGCACATGGGAATCAGCAGTGATGCCAGGTACTTCGTGCCCACTGTTCTCGTCCGAGGTCAGTTTAGCAGCCCCGCTATCGCTTTAAAGACAAGCCGAGGATGGGATAAGTCATCCGAGTTTTGATGCAGCAGCATACTGAATCCAGCTATGTCACAAACACAAAGCCAAAAGTCGTCTTATACACGAATGTAAGCGCTGTTGGTCCTGACTCAAGCAGCCACGTATGGTATATGAAATGGGTTACCATCACCTTCTAGTGGGGTATACATAATCCAGCGACACCTTTTAAGCAATACAATCCGACAACCATGTCGTCTACAAAGCGCGATTCTACAGAAACCGCGGATTCGTCACATTACATTATGCGCCACAAACGCCAGCAAAATTATGAAAACAACAGCGACTAAAGCCTATGAAGGCTTATCGCAGCCAATGCGACCCAAGAGCTCCTTGCGATCTCCGTGTCCGGGAATGCTGATACCACTGGCGCGCGAGCTTTCCCTTCTGGCCTGCCGCCGCTGGCTGGCGCCATTCATGCGAGCAAATGTCAGAGCATCGACGCCGACCTCCTCCTCCTTTGGTTGCAGGGAGCTCATGCCTGACTCGGCGCATGTAGTTGCCATGTTGAAGATGGTCTTGGTCTGGTCTTGCTCGACCTCGTCATCTTCGCCCTCATCGTCTGAACGTAGGTCCTCGGCAGCGTTTCCCTTGAGGACCTTGTAGACAATCTTGGCAATGGTGGCAAACCAGATGCAGCAGAAAACCTGTAGGGTAAGCAGGAGAGCGAGGAAGTAGTAGCGGAGTTCTGGGTTCCAGCAAATGGGTCCGTTGCGGTCGCTGTAGGCCTTGAGGAGGTTTCCCCAATGGTTGTTTCCTCCAAGTGCTTCGAACTGAGTGGTATTTGACGCGGGGACGAACGAGGTTTGTTTCGATGTAGAATCAGCGAGGTAGCAGCCAGGTGCCATGTCAACTGGCGCATAAGCGTAGATGGACCAGCAGACCATCATGTAGAGAATGTGGCGGGTAACAATCCAGCAAAGAACGAAGACACCAAAAGCATAATCGCAGGCATTTGTGTAGCCCATGTACTTGAGAAGCTTGGCGGTCTGCAGTTGTCAGTCATACAAGCTTGCCTTTTTGGACGGAAGGAGGCTGCTTACTGGCAATATGATATCAACAAAGTCCATGATGGTGAGGATGACGATGCCGACACGCATGTGGAAGTATCCGTACGAAAGACACATGAGGGCGGTTGTGAAGACGTGGTGGGTCAGCATCTGTACGTAATCCTTGCGTTTTTCCTCAATGTTGACGACGAGAATCTGCTGGATCCAAAAGCCCCATTGGACAAGGTAGTACCACTTGAAGAGGCCGTCGGCCTCACGGAAGGGCCAACCCTCCCAGATACCGTGGAGATCAAGCCAGAACTCGGAGTGGTACATGATGTACTGTGGCGTGGTTAGCACCACCACGATAGCTCGGCAAGAGCAAACATACCATGCCTAGGGACCAGGAGCAGGTATAGTAGACGATCAACCAGGCCTGCTCTTTGAAACGGTCCAGTCCTTTCTTGGTCCTAATACCCCCGAGCCTAGCCAGGGGATCCAACATGTACTCCATGACAGCGACCCTGACGCCAGTAAAGATGACAGTCCACAGCAGGACAAAGGGGAGGTCGTCTGTTCCGCAGCCGTACATGTTGGTCTCGGGATTGTAGTAGGACATGTGGAAAAACTTATTGGTGCGACTTCGGGCGCGGGGGAAGAAGGTGTGGGTCAAGACGAGGAGCGTGAGAAGATTGACGGAAATGCCTGACAAGTTAGTTCTGGCAAGGAATGCAATAGTGCTGGGGTGCTGGAGAAGCGACATACCAATCTGGTGGTCGCAGACGAGGGTGCAAAGCGAGGCCATGAGGCCCGCTTCTTGGACCTTTTTTGGCTGCGTCTTGGGCTTCCTGAGCGCCGTGGGGGCTTTTTGGGCGTGGATGGTTGCTGTGTGTGGCTTTGCTGGGGCAGCGCCGCCAGGCGGCATCTTGGCCATTGTCGCCATGCTGGAGGGGGCCCGTATGGAGTGTGGAAGAGTGAGGGTGTATCTGTGTGAACGAGGGCAGCAATGGATGTGGTTTGTGATGCTAACGCTGGAGGAGGACGAGTGGATGGGCAGCAGCGATTGGAGTAGGCCAGGCGTGGCTTCGTTGGTGCGGAGCAGAAGAGCGAATGTGCTGGTAGCTACAGACGGGACGGATTGCTTGGTTGTGGGGGCGTGACGGGCGTGCTATCTCAGCAACCAGCAGCCATTGGGGATGGCAATGGCAGAGCAGAGGAGAGGATGGGGAGGCGTCTGCGGAGAGGGAGGCAGGGAGCAGGTTCTGCGGGGGCAGCGTCGCAGACGGGGGGAGCAATTGACGGGGGGAGCGGTGTGTTGTGGTGCGCCCAAGCAAAAGATATTCAGGGTTTAGACGTGAAAGCGGGCAAGCGCCAATCAAGAGTCGACCAAAGCCAGCTGCGCGCCGCGGTCACTGTGTCGCATGTACTACACTCGGGCGCTGGCGCCCCACCCGACTGCTATGGTCTTGCAAAGTCGAGATATGCAGCCAGCATCCCCATCTGCCCCTGTGGCCAGGTGTCGCGGGAGCTAGCTGTTGCGGTGCTGGAGCGCGCTACGCTATCCTCTGAGGGGGCGCGGCACTGGCTCGCCAAATTCGGGTCTCGCGTAACTTTTTTGGTTGCAAGCCCACGGCACCCAGCAGCAAGCTCGCCGCGACGGGGGCGCGCCCAGTGCTTGGTGTCGAGTTCGCAATCTGCGTCGGGCCACGGCGTGGAGACGGTGGAGCGCGTCCTTGTCTTGTGGGCGCAATGGGCCAGCAAATACTACATATGTGGGCAGCGCCAAGCCCTGGACCTGCCGAGCGTCGTGGGCGGAAGGAAAATCCAGGGTTCGCGGCCGTTTCAGCAGCGCGGGCCAATCATACGCCCACGCGCCCACCGGGCCCGTCCCATTCATTACCCCGCCGTGGTCTGATGTACCTTCACATGGAACCATGTCGTGGGCAGTATATGGGAATTATGTATCCGTCCACTATCGACCAACACGATCCAAATATTGGCCGTGCCGCCGGTCACGCCGACAGTGCCACCAACCATACCGCAGTCGAGTCATTGTCATCGATCCCGCGGCTTAGCTGCGGTGCTACTATAGCTTCACGGCACATGTACACTGTTGCAATGCAAACATAGCAATAATTCACCGCGGGGTCTGTATACAGGTACCTAAGACAACGCCAGCAAATTCCCCACAACCCAGCCAGTCTGCTCAATCTAGATGCATATCCCTGCAAGCATCAAGTACATCCAGCTCGCCTTGTCTTCGCCTCCATCCCTCTAGTTCTGGTTCTGCGAGTTCAGAATCCTCAAGATGGCCAGGAACAGGTTGATGATATCCAGGTACAGCGAGATGGCCGCGGCAATCTCCTCCTCGACGTGGTAGTGGCGCATAATCAGCTGCGTATCCACCAGGATGTAGCCCGAAAAGATCAGCGCGCAGATGATGCCATAGCCCAGGTCCACGGTGCTGTTGTACGGGAAAAACATCGACATGAAGCCAAACAGCACAACCAGCCACAGTGCTCCAAACAGGTACGGTACCCAGCTCGTAAAGTCGTATTTGGACTGGCACGCAAACAGGCTGAGGGCGATGAAGATACCCAGCGTGAAGAATACCGCCTGCAGCACAATCTTCGACTCGGTGAACGACACAATGACCGAGATCGAGTATGCCTCCATAGCAGTGAAACCGCCGAGGAACAGTAGGTTCATTGGGTACGATTTGCGCTTCCAGAAGGTGAGGCCGAGGAAGGCGAAAGAACCAAACAGCGACACCCACAGCGGCCACTGGTGTGTTTGGATCCATGTTCGGTATGTCTCGGATGTCATCGAAACGAGGCTGACGGCGGCCGTGGCAAGCAGTTGGACGGTTCTGTATTGGGTCAGTACCTACGATATCTGCGTTGCGAGAACCTGGGGCAGTGCTTACAGAATGGCGTACACCTTCCTGACAAACGCCATGCGGATGTCCAGCGTCGCCTCTGCTACCACGCCACCAAACTTGAAGTCGTCTGGCAGGTTGTCATCCTCACTGCGTGGCACTCCGCGCAAAAGAGCTTCCTGGGGTTCCGTGGCCTGGTAGCTGGGTGGCGCTTGCGAGTACGACGGCGCAGCCTCGTCGAGTGAGTCGCGCTGTGGTACGTTCTGGTATTTCGGTCCAGCCATGGCGATTTTGCTTGTCGCAACTCAAGTCGGGTGTGCGATGCGAAAGCGCGAGGTTTAGATGCGGTACGGTATAGGTGAGAGGGATGGGAGAGACGCGGTAGCGCGGGCGATGCTGCCTTGATGAGGTCACGCAGACGCGGCAGCTTCGCTTCACGTGCCATGATCCCGAAACTACCTCGACGTTCCAGCTTCTTCCACCCCTCACTGTAAACGTGCCTTGAACAACACTGCATAGTGGCCCATTTCTATTTGGCAACCTTAATCCATGCATCGCCTTGAATATCAGGAAGTAAAAGATATCGTGAAGGCTTGAAACCAGACTCCTGGACTCGGCTCAGCCCATCCCTACCCTTAACCCGACTCTCTGCTTACCATCCAATAAAGCGCATCCGCCCGGACCATGGAGCGCCTGATCCCACAATCTTACCAACAATATGTCGCCGAGACAAAAAAACATCATCCTTACATGCATCAGTACGCAGGGCTCGAAGCTCCTAGATTGACTACTACAGCCATGACCCAACCTTGACGTATTACATACCCTCAGAAGATGTCGAATCGGGCATTTTGTTCGGTTTGCAGTATTATCCATGGTTTGTGGATTCCCTTGCGGTAGCACTGGTACAATCTCAGTAATAGGCTGTGTTGCTACCCTACAAGTGACCAACAAACACTTTGTCTTCGCAAAGCCCTGGGTACTGATCCCACTCACAACCGGCCTCTACCGGCAGTAGTGACGTAAAGTTTCGCTCCGCTCAACCTGAGGTACTGACACATCATCATCAGATCCAACTCGACGACTATGCAACGTAAATAATCAGATATACATACAATTAACGAGGATCTTTTGAAATTTTGGAAGAATCCTGCAGTGACAAAATGTTTGCTTACGTGCGATAACTCCCGAGAAAAAGATTAATGAATTCACAATCGCTAAAGGTGCGAGTAGATACATTGTTGTCGTTCTTTTACCTCTAGTAAGGTCTAAACCGCTTCTACCAAGTACAACAAGCACTCCGAGAAACCACAATGTCCGATATTCTCCGCCAAACTTCTCCCATGACGAGGGTTTACTGAATTCTACTGGTTGTTTGACCATGATGTCCCAATTCCAGTGTGAGAATCGAGAACACCACCAAACTAAGCGGTTGCCTTCTCATTCAACACGACTTTGAACCGAATGCCTTTCGAGCTCGGTCGTACCAATGCGACACCCCCATCACCCACACATTCCACGTCGCTGTTGTCTGTCTCGAAGAGAACCAGCTTACCAATATCGCCCTTTGCCTCGCAGCCCTCAGCTCCGAACCTAGCAAACAGATGGGCAATCATGAGATACAATTCCGCCCAAGCCAGATTGATGCCAATGCAAGCTCTAGTACCTTTACTGAAAGCAAACTGGTACTTCTCCAGCCCCGGGTTTTCAATCCAACGCTCAGGACGGAAGATAGTTGGATCAGGGAAGATGGACGGGTCGCGGAACAAGAGCGGGTGAGACATGCACATTGGCGTACCAGCCGGCACGTACCATCTCTTTCCTGTGGTCTTGTCTGTGAAGGGGATTCCAGCATGAGGCGAGATACGCGGGGAGCGATGGGAGGCGCCTATGCCGATGCGGAGACCTTCGTTGATGCAAGCGGTGAAGTAGGGGAGATGTTCCAATGTAGAGAGATTATGCATTGTGTCAGGCCCGCCTGGGAAGGCCTGGGCAAGCTCCTCTTTGACTTTCTTCAATGCTGCGGGATTGGCAACGAGGCAGTATGCCACGACGCTGAGAGACCAGGCTGTGCTCACGGTAGCGGCTCCAACCATCAATCCGCCTTCTTGAACGAGGCGCCTGAAGGACTTCTCCTCCGGTGGTAACTTGGAAGAGAGGATTTGATCGAACATGGTATGCGATGCGGACTCTTCCTTTGCAGGAGCCGGCTTCGCAAGAGACTCACGGACTTGGATGGTGATGTCTCTCTGCGCAGCGATGAAGGTTGTCATGCGTGAGCCAGAGAAGTACTGCTTAATGACCCACGAGGGTGTATAGTGTGCCACGGTGGTCAGCGTGTCCATCACCCAAGACAGGTGATTCATCCAGAGCATGTTGTTGAAACCGCTCTGGATTGCGTCGTGGAATTGAGGATCAAAGTCTGGTACGGAAAGCTTGTTTTGAGACTTGCCGAAGAAGTAATCCATTGCCACGTCTGTTATAGTCGCCGTCAGTATCGTCGTATTGCCTCCAGAATGGGACTTGATGAGGGTGTCTTACCAGCCGTGAGAGCAGCAAAACCCAGCTTCAAATTGATAACCTCGTCGTTGACGCCACATAGTCTGACCCTCTCGACTAGTGCATCAACGCTGTTCTGAATGACAGGCTGCAGCTTGACAATTCTCTGCTTCGAGAACAGAGGATTGAGCGCACTGCGACGCTTTCGATGCAAGTCATGCTCGAGGGTAGTAAGAGTGGACACATCGATACCGAAACCCTTCTTCCTCCAGTGCCAGGCATCACGACGCTCCGTCTGACTGTAAATGGTGTTGAAGAAGTCGGGATCTGAAAAATGAAGCTCATATGGGTTGATGCGGACCACTGGGCCGTACTTCTCGTGCATTTCTTTGATTTTGAACAGGTATTGGCCTCGACAGAGGCAGTCGTAGTAGAACTCGTACCATAATGACACGGCTGCAAGCTTTGGCCCGGGGAATTCCGCAAGAGGATGGAAGTAGAGCCTGTAGATGTAGACTCCCGACCAGTAGAGGAAGAAGGCAATCCCGGCAATGGCCCAGGGAGAGACCGGAAGAGACTCAAGGTAGCTTAGCAGCTTCATTATGGTAGCTGAGGATATTGAACCAAACTACTGAAGTATTGACTGGTTTTTGAATTCGGACGTCGAGGTGTCGCCTATTGTAGGCAGGACGTTGCCATATGGAAGTGGTGGCGCCACGTATTGCAGGCAGGACATCACCGAATGCGATCCTAGCATCCTTCAACCTTGTATCCATCACCAAATGTGTATCGTCCCGTTAAATGTGAGGCCCTCCGTGGATGATGGAGCGCCGAGTCGGACTTGTTGGGCGCCACCAAAAAAGTCGCCGAGATCCAAACTAATCATGCGAGCGGTCCACCACCTCACACTTCCATTGTCTCATCCTTCTTCGGGAATCTGGGTGTAAGCTGGACTGGTCAAGGAAAATCCCATACTGCAACTGTCCCGATTTTTGGATGCGATTCCTTCTCACCCGGTTGGGAGGCACCCATGCAGATCGTGAGGATAGGCTGACATCATCAAATTCTCATGTCACAGGTCACATAGCCAAATCTAATTGGAAGAGCAACAAATCTGCAGGCTTGCAAGGTCTTTCAAGCAGTATTCGCAATGTGAAAATACATGTGTTGTGCTACATAAGTCTCGATAAAAGTTGCTGCTATCCAATATCCCAGCCAAAAAAGAATCTAAACTAAATGTCCACCAATTTCTCCTCGTTGAAACTGCTGCGGAGAGCCTTGAAATTATATATACCAGCAAATATGTTTTGCTTGTAACAGTCAGCTTTTGTAAATACTTATCACAGTGCAACTTACCAGTCTTTGTTGCGACAAGAAGCTGCTCATGAACCATACAGACCAGCTCGATCTCCCCTCCCAGATCCAACCTTTGGCAGATGGCTTCAAGATCTGTGTGACTACTGATTTGGAATACTCATCTGCTGGCATCGAGTCATCCACGCCATGCTTCACTCTCTCTTCGTACGCATCGCTTATTGGCATGTACAATGAGCCGTCCGGAAGCGTGCGCTCTATCCTGGCGAGTCGTGATTTCACCCTGCCAGTATAGACTGTGATGACGTTTACGTCAAATGGAGAGAGTTCGAGACGTAATGTACTGCTGTAAGCGTGTAATGCTGCCTTTGCGGCGTTGTAGGTACCTTGGGGATGCATCAGTATGACTTCGAATTGAATTCTCGTGGAATATGGTGCTCACTTCCGAACGGATATGGACTACAAAAACTTGATTAGCGCAAAGATTAGAGCCTACCCAGTCTGAACTTACATCAAAGCTGCCAAACTTCCAATCTGCACAATTGTTCCCTTCGCCTTGATCAGGAGTGGTGAGAATTCCACGCACATTCTCATCACCGCAATGACATTCGTGTCAAAAACATCTTTCACTTCATCGAAGTCGACTTCAAGTGCGGGTACAGTGTAATTTCGACCTGCATTATTCACAAGATAGTCGAGTTTGCCGCCAGTGCGTCTCTCAATCTCGGCTCTTAGAGCGCGAATGCTTTCAGGTTTATGAACCTCAAGAGAGACAGGTTCAATTCCGAGAGCGGCAAGGTCTTTGAGTGTCTCAGCTTTGCGAGCTGTCGCAAAAACACGAAGGCCTACTGCATGTCAGAATGCCTATGCAATTCAACGAAATCCTGAGTATGAAATAAAGCACTCGCCTTGACGGTGAAACTCGCGAGCGAGAGAGTGGCCGATTCCACCAGGGCTGCAGCCCGTGATCAGGACAGACTTCCTCTGGTCGAGCATTTTCCTCAATTCAGAGCAAAGCTATTTGGAGAATTTCGAGTCGTTATTGGATTACTTCAAATTAGTTCCATCAAAATCTGTATTCGGAGAGCTTGATTGATGAGTGTTGATGGTATTTGTGTGTGGGGCGGGTATACAGATTGACAACTGCGTTGCGCTCCCTATGCGCCACTTGTTCGGCGACTTATACACCCAACCCAAATACCCGGAAAAACCAAAGTAAGCACACGGACGTAACGCCCGATGATTCCAATAGAATTTTCTTCTACTACCACGGATATCTTTCAAGTAAGGAAGTAGGAACGGCTGTCTTGAAATTGTCTCCTTGTCGAAACATTGCCGTACCCTCATTCTTTGCAGATGTACCAGAACACCCAGAGTTTCCCACTTGGCTGGACAACAGCCATCAGCAAAAATACGGCGAGCGTACTCAGCGGTCTTGGTTGGGTGCTCAATTTTCTCTTCTACTCGCTTTTGAGCATAGGATCAAAACGCATAGATATGGCAGAGCAGGCGCGAGTTAAAGGGCGGCTCGCGTTGATCACAGGGGCATCCGGCGGGTACGAGATCATTCTACTCAACCTACAATGCTGTTTCTAGGCTGATGACATCTGTAATAGTATTGGCGGAGCATGCGCTCGCCAGCTAGCAGCCGAAGGCGTGAACCTCGCCCTCACGTACTCAACAAATCTGGAGAAGCTCCAGGAGCTGGTAGTCGATCTCAAGAAATCAGCACCTTGCGACATCAATATCTCGATGCATAAGGTGGATCTTGCATCCACTATTGAGATCGAAAAGCTCTTGAGAGAGGTCAAAGAGCAGCATTCCCAGCCGGTGGAAATCTTGGTTGCGAATGCGGGGTATGGGAAGCGAATCGTCAACGTTTGGGACATAGAGTTGGACCAATTCGAGCAGGCGTTTAACGTAAATCTGAGGGCACCGTTCTTGCTCGTGAAAGGGGTAGTGGATGGCATGAAGGCAAACAATTGGGGACGAATCATTTTCGTCTCATCTATTGCAGCATCAGGAGGTGGAATCAACGGCTGTCGTAAGTCTAAGCAGTTCTCAGCGACCTAGAATCACTGCTAATCACGCTCTCTAGATTATGCGGCTTCAAAAGGAGGTCTCACGGGAATGATGAAGAATCTTGCATCGAGATTGGCCCAGTACAACATTTCAGTCAATGATGTCGCGCCAGCAATGATTGGAAACACGGGAATGATTCCTAGTGCTACATTCGTTCCGGACACAGTGAGAACAATCCCCTTGGGACGTCTGGGAGACCCCGATGAGGTGGCAAATGTGGTTACCATGTTTACGAAGACTGGCTATGTTACTGGGCAGAGTGTGATTGCCGGAGGTGGTTTGCGGTGATTCGGATCGAATTTGGAAAACCATGTAAATCTAATCAGTGATGAGGTCTACACGAAGTCCCCGTTTAGCAGAATTCATAACACATTGGCCCTGCATTGCCTTGCATTGTTGCCTGTGTTTCACCGCACAGAAAAGTCGCCGAGCGCTGACTGGCCAAGCCACTTGTCCCTAACCCCAAAAGATTCATCCTATCGATCCCTCCCGCATAACTTTGGTGCTAGATAAGCTCGGATGTGAGGATTACTGGTAAAGGATGCATTGCAACGAATGTTGTCCCTCGGAACTCCGGTCGCGCTTTGCTCGTATGATATTCCGGTTTACTTCATAGCCAAGGCTGAATTGCGCCTTTTTTGCATACGCCCATAGATTAGGCCAACCTTACTGAAATTGCACCGTCATCGCGCATCTTTCACTCATCACCCTAAGAGCTTAGAGCTCAAGTCAATTCCCATACATGATCATTTGAACGATAATACTTTTACATACCGTACCAAGGTCAAGCGCGATGGCGAATTTCGATGAGAAGAAGATGCTTGACGTAGTCATCGTAAGTTTTCACAAGCATTAGAATAAGCCAGATGAAGGCCTTAATACCGTTTAGATCGGCGGTTCCCTCGCAGGGCTGATGAATGGCATCATCCTCAAAAGGCTGGGCCACAATGTCAGAATCCTCGAGCAGGACCCGTCTTCGGTGCGAAGTAGTGAAGCAGCTGGAATCCGAGCTGGACCGCAAGCTGCGGAGTTCTTTAAGAGATTCGACTTGGTTGAGGAGCCATATTCGGTCTCGTGTCCCGGAATACAATTCATTGGAGCTGACTCGTCTCAACAACGACTTATCGAGTTTCCGATGGTCAACACCGGCTGGTCGACTTTATACTACCGGCTCCGAGCGAATTTTGATGGCTTTCGAAGCGACTACTGCCCAAAGCCACCATCCCATCTGGAGATGGACGGACAAGTAACCTACGACGCGGGCAAGCGCGTCACTAATATTGTCGGCGATGAGCAGACAATCTCAATCGTTGTGGAAAACGTGATGGACGGGACCATGACTACCTGCACCCCAGATCTCGTAATAGCGGCCGACGGATCAGGATCCAGAATGCGTGAAATTGTTTGCAAGGTCAAGAGACCATATGAAGGCTATGTTGCGTGGCGTGGAAGCGTAGTCGAGAGTGAGGTTTCTGAGGAAACCAGAAACAGATGCGGAGACCGATTCACCGTCTTCAAGATGAAGCGCAACTACATCCTAGTGTAAGAGTTCCACCCTTGCTCTCTAGGCGAAACCACATCAAGGCACTAACTCAATCAGCTATATAATTCCTGGGCGCAATGGAAATCTAAATCCTGGCGAGCGCCTGATGAACTTCGTCTGGTACTACAACGTCTCCGAAAACTCTCAAGAGTTTGAAGACATCATGACAGACAAGGACGGTCATAGGCACCGTTTCACCATACCGCCTGGGGCTATGGCCCCTGCGGCATGGGAGAGGCAAAAGTCGTACGCACGGCAAGTGCTTCCTGCGCCATTCGTTGAGCTCATCGAAAAAACGACACGGCCGTTCATCTCAACGGTCAGTGAAGCCCAGATGCCCAAGGCTTGCTTTTTTGGTAGCAAACTGCTCTTCGTGGGCGACGCTTTGAGCCAGTTCCGGCCACATATCGCTCTTAGCGCTAACCAAGCGGCAATGAATGCGCTGCTGTTAGAGAAGGTGATGCTGGGAGAAATCACAATCGAGCAATGGGAGAAGAAGGTGCTACATTATGGCAATGAGAAACGACTTTTGAGCCGAGTTGTTGGCACGTATGCCCAATTTGGGGGCATCAAGGTGCTGGCTGCGGCTTTGGTCTATGGATGGACAGTTGCGACCCAGTTTATATCTAGCAAATTTTGAACGGTGGTAGGGAAATGCAAGAATGATACACATCTGTCTCAACATAAGAGTGCATTTCAGTTCGTCATTGTGGACGTTCAGAGTTGACCATTGAGGCTGACCACAATCTCTACCATCTCAACATCAGCTCTTGCTCGAGCTACAGCTTTCATCACTAACATAGGGAAACACCGACCTGCTGGCCACGGAACCTGTCCGAGGATAAGGTAAGGCCCCACATCGGTCCCGGCGCAACCCAAGATATTGAGCCACGTGAGAAAGCTAAATGCGAACTCAGGAACGCACCAAAGAATGGGGATTCAAGAAAGCGATTGCGAGCTCTGCAGCTTGTTTTGATCGTCAGGTCCTTGTCTACTTTGAGGTTGACCTCCAGGATCTGGGTGGTTGTCATGAACGGTGCCAACTGGGTGTAAGCTCAAATGTCGCCGAGCTCGCTTACACCCACCCGTTGTAGACATGCGTGCCCTGCATACTCTTGGTGAACTCAAAGTACCCGGAGGATCATGTGCAGAATAGTAAGCTAGTGAAATGTTACGCTGCGGGTTCTTCTGCAGCTCCTTGGTTGTCAAGTTCCCGAAACCTTGGTTACCGGAGCGCATGCTTAGCACCAGACGAACAAGGCTAGGAATGCGAAGAGTAAGCCACAACAGTGGCTGAAAGCCCAGGATCAGAGTCTCGGTCAAAATTTATGGTCGCCAAGAGCGAGTTACTCCATACTTGAATGTTTGAATCAGGCCCCCGGCTGAAAATAGAAAAATTGCCTTGGAGAACTGGAAAAGTCACCGTCACCGTCACCG